>SNVD02004463.1:0-198548 GCA_013180625.2 Boswellia sacra | reverse complement strand
TCCTCAAAATGCTGTGTTTAAGATTTATAAAGCAGGGATGACTAGACTTTGGGCGTTGATGCTCCTAAATGTGCCTGCTGATATCCGATGGCTTATCGAAGCCAAGGTGAGATTGTCCGGTGAGCCGGACATTAATCTCGCAAAATACGTGCCTGGTCTAGGAAAGAGCTACTACGCCAAGAGGCGAAGCGCGAAAAGGTTACAAGTATGTTATAAATGTGCTAGATGGAATTGTAACCAGACTTGTCGTTCATTAGGTTTTGCGTCCAGGAATAGAGAAGATAAACTTTCATTTATTAAGAATGGTTTGAGTAATGAGTCGCTGGATAATGTTTTATTAACTCTTGAGTCACATTCTTGCAGACTTGTTTAGCGTGAATTGCTTAATCTATGGACACAATTTCGTGATGAATTGCAGTGTTATAGTCTAGGGAATCTGACTAAAAACGACCCTGTTTGCCAGTTTATAAGAAAACTGGATGGGAAGCAAATCCCTGACTCATAGAAGGCGTTTCAGCCATTACTGGACGTAAAACCAGAGGAAGATGTGAGCCACAATCACAACTACGTGTGTATTCGAATGTGTGTTGTTATTGTAGAATTTTATTTTTTTCTTGTTTCGTTTGATCTGATTATCAATGTTGTTCTCGTGTTGTTGTTGTTTGTTGATTTTGTTTGTTTCAATTTCAAGTTTTCTTTTTGACAAACCATATGACTACCCCGTGACATAAGCACACGTGGGAGATAAGTGTGGAGGTTTTGTCAACCTCCACCGAAAGTATATCTGTACTTTTCATGCTTCACGTGGGAGACAAGTGTGGCTATTTTGTCAAACCCCACCGAAAGTATATTTCCATTTTTCATGCTTCACGTGGGAGACAAGTGTGTAGATTTTGTCAAATCCTGCCGAAAGCATATTTCATTTTTTCAAAACTTGGGGGCGATAAATCTGCATCGAGCAACCCCCACCGAAAGTATGTCTCCATGTGTCAAAATTTGAGAGTTTTACGTGTGTATATATACATTCTGCATATTTTCATATGTAATTCCATAACCTGTCTTGCACTTGAATCGTATAATACCTAACTACATCATTGTCTTACACAAGTTTAGAGCACTTTTATAAATGGAGAAAACACCAATTCGGCGATTCCAAAATATATGCGTATTTTGTGGATCGTAATTTGGTAAATATGGAGAGTTTACAACAGCAGCTCTTGATCTTGGTAGGACATTAGCTGCGAGGGATATTCCTTTGATTTATGGAGGGGGTAGTCTTGGGTTAATGGGGTGTGTGTCGACAGCTGCATCCCTAGGAGGGAGCAAGTTCTCGGCATTATCCCTAAACCATTAGCTGTACGAGATATCGTAGGCAATACAATCGGGGAAGAGTTACAGGTCTCTAGCATGCATGAGCGTATTGCACATATGATTGTTAAGTCCGATGCATTTATAGCTTTGCCTGGTGGTTATGGTACATTAGAGGAGATATTTCAATTCACCTCTTGGGCACAGCTAAACATCCATCGGAAACCCATTGGTTTGTTAAATGTCAATAATTTTTTTGATGGTTTGTTGTCTTTTCTTGATCAAGCTTTAGAAAAAAATTTTATCTCACCATCAGCGAGGCAAATCCTTGTTACAGCTTCAACGGCAGGGGAGTTAATTGACAAACTACAAGAATTCGTCTATTCGCCTGATCCAACACCAGCTCGGATTGATTGGTTTGGAGAAGGCAATAAGAGGCGTAAACTGGATTTAACACTCCATCTGTAATCTCTATTTGCTGGTTTGCTTCGTTTTTGTTTACTTTCTTTTTAGTGTGTTTATTTGAGATTTTTCATGTCATTTCTTTTAAGTTTTTTTTTTCAGGTTATTTCTTTCGCCCCAGGTAATATTTTCTAATCATGGCCTTTAGAGTGGTGGCTTAAAAAGTTTAATTCCTCTTGAAACGCATTCTGGATCTCTTCAATCCATAATGGCTGAATAAGGAGGCTAGCTTCTAAACTTTTTAGACCCATTCTAACTGACTTGTTTTTGTTTGCTGGCTTGTTGGGTTTTGTTATTTTATGAGTAAGTTTAGTTTTGTGTAATTTAGAGTTGTTGTGCGTTTTTGTCTATATCAGTTTCGATTCAGAAAAAAAAAAACATTGTGGAAAAACCTGAGAATGGCAGAATATGGGGTTTTCTTAACTCTTGAAACGCATTCTCTCTCAATACATCTGTAGTTTGTTTATTTCATGTTGTTTGAAGTGTCTTGTTTCTTGTTTTGTTCTTTCATAATAAAGGTATATAGGCTGGAAACCTTAAGTCTGCGGGCTACTGGTCCTAAGGATTGTTGAATTATACAATCTTGACTCAGGTGTAACAACGCCACGTACCTCTTTTCTTGCATTTTGTGGGTCGATGATAAGATAATGATTTAATTGAGAGTAACTCTTGGAAAATGATAAATAATGCATAGATCTGTGTCTTGAAATGTTTATTGGTTTTCGCTTTGCCTTTGATTCCTTGTACAACATTGAGCACTGAGCTATTATCACTGAGTTATTTGTTTACTTAGAGAAAGTTTATGTAATTTAAATGTTTCTTCAGATTTCAATGATTTCTAGAACTTGTTTTATGGTCACTCGAGGCGAAATCCTAGACTGTGCAACATTGGGGAAATGATTTAGGCCATCTTTGGACCGTTTGAGGCTTAATAGCCAACCTTGACTGAAATTGATCCCTAGTTACCCCTTTGAGCCTTTGTAAGCCTTTTTCTTTGTTAACTCACTATAAGATTTCCTACCTCAAATGAATTTGTTCCAAACAGTTTATCCCTTACCTATGAGCATGTAGATCATTCACAATTAAATTTTGAGCCATGTTCTGGTTTTGGGAAGTTAGAGGAGGTTGGGATGTATCATGAGCAATGCAAGTGAGTTCTATTATGTTTGAAAAAAAAGAAAAAAAAGAAAAAAAAAGCCAATCTGTACTGATCGTCCACGTACTTACACATTGAGGACAATGTGTTGTTTAAGTGTGGGGGAGGGGAAGTGTAATAAAAAAAAGAAAAAAAGAACAAAAAAGAACAAAAGAAGAATAAGAGATCTATACCCTTAAGTATTCTTAAAAAGAATGAAACAACAAAGTGTGGGGGTGTAGATTTCTTTTCTTTTCTGCGAAAAAAAAAGATTGAGTGTTCTAAATAAGTTTGGGGGAGTAACCTAGTGAATTGAAATGAAGTTGTGCTATAGGGTTGAGCTCTACATAGTCTTGAATGATTTATGTGTTTGTGGGTGATTTGAGCTAAATTATTATCCTTTATCATACCTTCACCCAAGCCAAACGTTACAAGCTTAATAAAGTCCTACTTGATCTTAGGTGTTGTGCATGTCTACATTAGTGGAGAGTGACTTGAAAAGCAGGCCTATGGAGTTCATTTATAAACACATCTTCAATATTAAATATGATTCATTTTTATGCATAAACTCATCCGGGTTACTAGTGATTTGGTGAGAATGGCTCTACACACACACACTGGAGGAATTGAAGGGAAGCGAAACTAATCTTTGAGATGAAATTCTTGATCAAGTGCATTATTTTGAAGTTTTCCTTGGGTTATAATTAAGTACAATCTTTGAGGCCTATTTGCAAGATGAAGCATTTGTGTGTTTTAATTTTTTGTTGATTCTTTTTCGGTTTACTTTTATTTCATATTGTCGTAGTTGCTCGAGGACTAGCAAAGTCTAAGTGTGGGGGAATTGGACAAGTGTCAATTTATATATCATTTTCATATCAATTCGTCCATGTTTCTTTGCTATATTCCTTGGTATTTTTATGTTTTTTGTGTGGTTTTGATGTTTGTAGGAGTTTTGGAGCAACTTGCACAAAAATGGAGTAAAACCCTTCAATTTCTCCTCTGCTAGTCAGTGATCTTCTCGGATTTAATTGTATTGATATACAATGAACCCGACGACATGTTATATACCGTTGGAAAGCTCTCGAAGTCTATTTTCTGGAGAAATTTACGTTTATAAATCCATTCAGTGTACCAAAAGTTGTAATCAAAACAGTGTGAGATGTATAGAAATATAATTCCACAAGTCACTGTAGCATGTATAATACGGAGCACTGTAGCAAGTCACTGTAGCAGAGTATTTAAACACATTTTAGGGTTTTATTTTCATAACTTGAAGAGGGGAGAACGTGGTGGAGGCTTCAGCTCTGGAATTCTTTCATCTCTTGGAGTTCTTGAAGGAGAAAGGAAGCTTGAAAGAGGAAGAACTACAATCCAAAGAGAATTACATCAAATTTGCTAAGTTTTTCCCTTCCCTTTCATTTTCTGGAATGTCTCCATGTTGTATTGTATTTACCACGTTCTTAAACATGTGTAACTGAATCTGAATTGGTTGAGGGAGATTTCAAAGCCCCTGATATGGTTTTTGTAAGTTGATTGTGCAAGAAGTTGTTATCCAATTCTCTAATTGAAGTTGCTTGTATTTTTCCAAGTCTAATGCTTATGATTGCTTGCTGGATTGTATTTGGGTGGCCAACTGAATATAATCTGGATATTGTCTATTGCTAGACTAGAAATCTTGATCCGTAATTGTTTTGAATTTCTAATCCTTAGTAGCAAAATTGTGATCAGAGATTGCAATTGGAGAATACAACCTAAGTTAAATAATCCGAGCTTGTGTGTTTATTACTTAGACCCTGTCTTTCTTATCATAATGCATCCTTGTAATTCAAAGTTTAAGAGCTTGTTCTAGGTTGTTTAATGGATAGAGATTAAATAAAGAGCCTGTTTTTATTTAACAACAAAGTAAGGAAAGATTGGGATAACAGAGCTTGTTGTTATCTACGGTTGATAATTTCAATGGTGTTATTGGATGACAATTCTATTATTGAGTAGGCAATCCATATCTTGGTTGGCAGAGAAGATCCGCTTAACAGTTTCTCTCATTGATTTTTCACTCAAATTAACCTTTCTGTTTTGTTTATCTTTCTTGCATTAATTTTCATCTAGTTAATCAATCAACAAAACCCTCCCTGCATTTAGTTAATTGTTGCTTCAATAACATTCAATTAGAATCCCATCCTCGGTGGAACTGATATCTTACTCATCACTTTATTACTTGTGCGACTAGTATACTTGCTAGTTTCGAACGCATCACAGATATTTCCCATTTTCAATTTTGGTAGGAACAAAAGGTCCTTCCAAAACAATGGACCATAAATTATAATCAAAAGATTTCAAGAAAATACTCATTCTAGTTTTCCAAAAAGAGTAATCATTTCCATTAAAAAATGAAGGTCTAGAGATAGAAAGTCCCTCAACATATGAAATTGAATTAAAAGTTGTCATAGCTTAAAATCGGTTAAGATTTGAAAAAAATGAGCAACCTTGCTCTGATACCACTTGTTGACCCAGGTATGGCAACCAAAGAGGGGGTGAATTGGGTTTTTATTTATCAAAGCGGATTTAGAAAACTTTTCTTGAAAGATCAAAATTAGTTTACTCTTTCTTTGAGAATAAAAGTGAAGAAGATAAAAATAGAAGTTGCCTAAGATGCAATCAAGAGAATAGCAATAATAAACAATCACAAGTGCAAGTAAACATAAAGAGGATAGGGATAGAGAGAGTGCAAACTCAATTTACGTGGTTCGGCAAACCTTGCCTACGTCCACGGGCTCCTAGCTTCACGAGCTAAGCTTTCCACTAAGTTGTAGAAATCTTTACAACTTGCTTGATGAACAACCTCACCAAGACTTTTTCTTCAACCCTTGATAACACCACACCAAGAGTTCTTCTTGATGAACAACCTCACCAAGGCAACTTTCTTCAACTCTTGATAACACCACACCAAGAGTTCTTCTTGATGAACAACCTCACCAAGGCAACTTCCTTCAACTTTTGATAATACCACACCAAGAGTTCACTCAAGGATAACTTTTATCCTTTACAAGAAGATCTCACTCTCACCATAATACAAGAACAAGAAAAATTTTTACAACAAAAGTATAACTCTCTTCAAAGAGTAGATAAAAAATATGAAAGCTCTCTAGACTTGATATTTCTCTCGTTTTATGCTTGATAGATTTTTCTCTTGCTCTTACTGAATGCATGGGAGAAGGGCTCCTTTTATAGGCAAATGGGATGAACTTAATCAAGTGAAGACACCAACTCCAAATTTTCTACCCACCATAAAAACCATAATTTTATCTGCCATTTTTGTCAATGTTCCGTTTGAAATTTGAAAATATGCAAAACATAAAAGATCTGAACAATGGAATAAGATTTCCAACGCATCAAGAACCAAGTCATTTGGATATCTGTAGCTTAAGATATGGCCAAAAAACCATTTGGTGCTCATGTGACTTGATTTTTCTTCCTTGTGTCAGTCCACCGAATTGAATGATAATTCTATCAGCCTTCCGTTTGAAATTTGAATTTCTTGAAAACATAAATGATCTGTATATTTTAATAGTCTTTCCAAAACATTAATAATCAAAGAATTTGGATATCTCTATCTCAAGATATGGACAAAACATCATTCGGTGCTCATATGAGTTGATTTTTCTTTTCTGTGTCAGTCCACCGAATTGCATGTCAATTATGTCAGCCTTCAATTTGAAATTTGAATTTCTTCAAAACATATGAAAAGTGCCTCAGTATGTTCTATTTCCAATGCCGTAAGAATCAAGTCATTTTGATTTTTCTAGCTCAAGATATGTCCAAATGAGTATTCGGTGCTCATGTCAGCTGCTTCCATTTGTCTTTCAATTTACATGATGATTTGGAAAATCTTACACTTGAAATTTAAATTTATTTAAAACATATGAAATGTTATAAATTGAGTAATCTTTCCAAAGGCTTAAGAATCATGTCATTTGGACATCTGTAGAGAAATATATGACCAATTGATTGAACATTGCTCATGTGTCACATTCCTTAAATCAAACCTTGTTCTTAAACTTTGGTGCCTTTAACATATAATCTTCTCCTTAGCTTCAACACTTCATTTTAATAAGCCTCTTCTTGATTTTACAATTATTTCAATGATATTACTCCTGCACATAAATAAATATGTTAGTAAATCATAAAGAATCAATGTGTATTGTTATCATCAAAATTATCATATAGCCTTAGGGCTAACAGGGTGAAGACATTCATGTCTATATCGTACCTCAATTGTAAGGATCAATTTATTAGTTGAAAGGCTTGCCTTCAATTTGTCTTCATGGAAGAGCAAGATATTGCTCGTCTTAAGTTTGATCGTCAGACTTGGAATTGATGCAAATGAAGTCCGATTACCATAAATGTCATGGCATGCAATAGACAAAGCATACTTAATACTGTACTCTGAACTCTGTTTAGTGCTAAAAAGACTCCACTTGCCAATCTTAGAAGATGCCTTAGCTAGCACTTGTTTCTCACAAATCTTACAGCTTAACTCAATCTGAAACACAAACATCACATCAGGTTATATGACAGAAATAATAAGAAACCAAATAATATTATCCTACACAACAGGAGAAAGGGGAGAAAATATTCCTTTACATCACTTACAAGATAAAATGAAAACGTGTACCGGCCAGCAACCTGAAATAAGCGAGGGTAGTTGGCTCTCAAATGAAAGATATAAAAACCTTGAAATCCTTTACAATCAGTAGTTGATACACGTTGTAGGTAACTATCTTCAAATTTTTTAAGATTTCCAGTTTCACCACTGAACTTGATTTCCATGACCATGTCTAACTTGTTCCTCACAATGTACTTTTGATCCAGCTCCTTTAAAGCACGAGCAGGAATAAAGCTGCCAGGCCGAACAACAGCCACAATTTTCGCAGGAGGAGCTTGTCCAGCGATAGCATGAAAAGGTAATATCTGAAAAAAAAGGGTGCTCTTTATGTGCTCAAAAGGAGAGAAAGAGCTAGCAATTAAAATGTTGATGCTCTATTTATCTCTATAAATACATACACATATATATGTAACATTCTAACATCTGTGAATTCCGTCTCATTTTTTTAATTATTTTGAACAAGTCAAAATAAAAACAAGCTCATTTATACTAACCCCACCAATCTCTAACTCTCGACATTCATTTGCATCCAATAAGTCAATCATAGAAAGAGCCTTCTGGCGTTGCTTCTCTAGTTGTTGATTCCAGTCAATGTTGTCCATACATACGCACTAATGTTAAAGGTCCAAAATACACCAAATATTTAACAGTTAAATAGATAAAGGAAATACAATGTAACAACAACAAAAGAAAAATAAAATAAAATAAAATGGCATACCTTTCCAGAATCAATGACACTAATAGGTAAATATAAGGAGCTACGGATATCTAAACTTGCAATCCCATCATTCATTGCAAGGACACAGCCTTTCTCATTCGAGAGACCTATTGGCCTTCCAAAGATTAAGTGCAACAAGACATCATATGAGAATCAATACAAGAACCAAATTCTTTTAATTCTAGAATGGAATCTTTTGATTCTTCTATTACGAAAGAGTCCTAAAGATCATCTCGAAACCTGAAAATTGGATTCCAAATGTTAAATACAAAAACTGAAAGCACGGAAGGTTATGTATGAGATTGAAACCAAGAAACAATCTTCACAAGAATTGAAGAATGAAGAGACCAACCTGACAGATCTTGAATTACCATAACCCATGATACTGTTTAAAAAAAGCGCTGTGGCTTCAGCCACAAGTTTGATCTGCAGTACAAAAAGGCCAAAAAGTTTTCTGTATTTTGAGCCAAGAACAAATGCTTTGTAGACATGAAATGAACCATCTATATAAAGCTACAAAAATTGACCATACAAGAAGAGGAAACACTTGAGCTACAAAAATCCATCATGTGAAAAAGAAAAAATAGAACAAGTAGGAAATTAAAGTCTTAAAGACTTTCCTGGCTCTCCCACCTTTTCAGAATAGAAAGAGCAGGTCAAAACATGTGACTCATTTCTTTAAATACTACTTTAAATCTGCATCAAAGCTTATATCATAAAACATGAACCAAGTACTTAGCTTTCCTAAAGTCAATACCAGTTGAGGAAGAAAAATATGCATACCATACATCATCGCTACAATTTATAATTAATTATCAGCTTTATATAACTAACCCAGAATCTAAAATTATGTTATCTTCACTTGTAGTCAAAGACTAACCATGAATGACTCTGACAAACTAGGCACAAAATTAACAAATGGCCTATGAGAACAAACAAAAGATACAAAAATAAAATAAATAAATAAATAAACTTTTAGTTTAGCATCTTTGAAAAGAAAATATAAGCTATTGCTAATAGTTTCTTTTCAATATTCAAAGCATCGAAGCAAGAATAAAGAGCATCTGCATCATCAAGGGTAAGAAAGCATCGAAGGACTTACAAGTATAAAATCGATTTGCTTCCATTACGTTTCTGATAAGCATCTCTTTTCCAGGTTGTAACTTGGTTACAATGACATATTCAGAGAAGCAACAATAGATCGAATTTAGACAAGTTTTGGATAAAAAACTTATATTTAAAAAATGAGAAAGTGGCTGAAAATGGAAAGACTGCAATGAACTTAATGAAAAGTTTCCAATGTTAGAATATGATAAGACTCCTAGAAATCCTCGATGAAAAATAATCAGTTTCAAGGAGTCATACATGCAGATAACAGAAGAATGACATTAGAAACTCAGAATTTTGGAGAAAAAGGACAGGAAATATATTTAACTAAGAAAAAGAATCAAAGAAGATAATAAATAAATGGGGTACTCATAGCCCAATGAGGAAATATTATTGAATTAAGGAAATTATAATTAATGAGAGAGCGTGAGAGAGAGAGAGGACATGAAGACAGAAGCAAATGAGTGTGTCAAAAAGAGGAGGAGGTGCCTGACTGTGCTTCCGTACTATACTTCTGGAAGTGTTTTTTAACTTGGTTTTTGTAAAGATCTGAGGAGTTGACTACGCTAGATCCACAGGCACTCCGGAATCTTGCTGCTACGAGTGCCTGTCGCCAGTGATGCATGGCTATCTTTACAATCGGCAAGTGACTGTACAACTCCATGTTCAGATTACTATTTAATTTTTAAACCATTATATTAATCAAATCATGTACTATGTGGAGTACGAATAAGTGATTAATCACCCTATAAATTGGCCTTAATTTGTGCAACATTGATTTTTTGAATCACTCGCACTTTCTCAATGTTGTGCCCAGACTGCAGCAGAGGAATACAGAAATCAGCATATGAGGTCAAATGAGAAATATTGAAATCCATTCAAGCACCTTTTCTATCAAACACAGGAGAAATACGGCTGCTTTTGATTCAGTCAAAGCATAGGCTTCATCCCTTAATGCATCAAAAAGTTCAGGAAGAAATTCCAGCGCCTATTTATTCCAACAGAAGATTAAAGTCACCATATCTTGTAAAGCACATATTTTTAGAATCCAAAAAGCCCAAAAACATTTACAGATAAAACTGACGACTGAAGATAGAAACCAAGTGTACCTTCAACAAACATGTTGTGTTAGATTTACAGAACTGCAAAACAATAGATTAATGTTCATCATCATCATTCCCATAGTTGTTCATTATATTTTCTTGCAATAGTTAGGGTTGCTTTTTTCACATATGAATTCTCTAGCATACATAAAAGATAAGTCATGTGCTACACAAACTTGCACAAAAGACAAATTTCCACGTACTTTTTTTCTTAAATTTTATTCAAGTTAATATGATTAATAAATTAAATAATTTAACTTTTAATAGTGACTTGAAAAAGCTTGTACATGTCAATATAGGAAAATTTCAAAGGTGAGGAATTTGAGTAATTATAGAATTTAAAGATCAGGGCCAACATGAACATAAGAGTAAAAATATTCTAATAATTGGTGAATGCTACATTATTTTAATCTAGTAATGAATGCAAGAGGACCCTGCCCATGCAATTTAGGTCCACTCCGTTGTACACGAAAAGGTTAATTAAAAGCAAGTACCTAACATTGAAAATTAAGATGAAAAACCACCAATTTATACCTTGATTAAGATTGCCACAGCATCAACATTTCCTCTACAGCTTGCAGAAAAAAGTGCATGTCAAGCTACACTGGGGGCTGCCATCTCTGAGCAGATTGCAAAATATTAATTAGTTCGTTCAACATCAAATTGCCAAATATTAATTTCCATCAGTATAGAAAATAATGGAAGAATTCAGCATCCCATTACCTCTCGGGTTCGCTTCTTAGCATTTAATTCCTTGATGTTAGCCAGAAATGCACTGAATTGTTCATATGATAAGCAACTCCTGGATTACAAATATATCCAAATCGATCAGTAAAGAAAAAATTGTTACGGTACATCCACCTAATAGATGCTAAAATTGAAATAATAGAACTCACCTAGCCTGACGAAAGAACCCCTTTCCATCAATTCGAGGAGTACGCCCTAAGAAAATTAGCATAAAGTAAGAAAAACAAAATATTCAGATAGAAAATGAAAATTAGCTAAAGCCAACCCTGCAACAGAACCAAGATACATTCCACTATAAACTAGTGCAAGTGATCTGCTTCTATCTGAAACTGGAATCCACTTGGAGAGTATGTTATTCATGGCAGGCATGGCAACACACTGTAGGAAAAAGTGAATCACATTTAATCCATGAGAATACGTCTCCTTACTTATTAAAGAGACAATTTCTACGTCTCCCTGCTTATTAAAGAGTCAATTCTCCAAACTAGGAGGCAGGTAGTGCTGATGCCATACTATTCAAAAGTATACAATGGTATACGTGTATGTCAGTATATAATTTCAAACTGGAAGTAGTTAAACACAACAGTAAGGCACTATAAGTCTATGAGTTACAAAAACCGGATACCAACTCAAAAATCTTAGCAGTTAGAGTATCAAAGGCAGGAAGATGATTCAAAAATAATTAACCATGGAAGAAAAATATAACGAAACCAAAAGGAGAATGAGAAGTTGCCAACCTCGCCGATTCCCATAAAAGCACGCATTACAAGCAAAAAGGGAAGTCCGATTCTTGCATCACTTCTCTCTTAAATGTCTCCAACTGTCAATGAAATAATACCGATCATTGTGACATACAGATATGATTAGAATCAAATAAAAATGGCCATATCTTAATTAACTCAAGCTAACATGGGTTATAGTTTCTTTTTCTTTATCTTCTTCCAATTGCTCAGAAGTCCCTCAAACAGCTTAGCCAATTCAATTCTCCAAACTAGTGTCCTCTCAAGGAATCAAATTTAGACCTTACGACAGGCTTGATACCAATCTCAGAGGCTTAAACTGGTCCATACTTTTTGACAAATCCTTGGCATTCACTACAAAATAGAAAGAAAAATGGAAAAAGGTATCTCACCTTTGCTAAATCACGGCTAAGATTCTTCACAGTCATCTCCAATGAATCTCGCTCCTTTGATAGCTTCGTCTTTTAGAAAACAAAATAGCAGAAAATCAATCATCTGCTTAACAGAGTCAAAACAAGAAAGACACAACTCAATTCATCCAACTAAGCTACAATCCTCGCTTCCTCATACATTAACATCTATTGATTAACATTTTTTATCAGGAACATTGCTAAACCTACTTTTCCTCCCTTTTTCCCCCTCTTTCCACTACACGGGAGGGGGGCATATAATGCGCCCTTCTGCGGCGGTTTTTAAAAACCGCCGCAAATGTGTTTTGGAAACATGGTTATACGGCGGTTTTACAAACCGCCGTAGAAAGATTTTTAAATTTCCCAAATTAAACCCTAAATCCCCCCCCTTTTCGTTCGATTTCCTCCCTCCCTATAGTTCTCTGCGGCGAAATCCCCCCCATTCGCGTCTCTCTCTTCAGCGAAATCGATGCCCTCCCCCTGCCGCTGTTTTTTCGGCGATTTCCCCCGCTTGTAACCACCATAGAACCTGCGATTTCCTCTCAGTCTGCACCGCGCCTGGGTCTCCCGTTGCGATTATCTCTGCCGCTGTCTTCCTCCGCGCATTTGCCCCGCCTGTAAGCGATTTCGCCGTGATTTCCTCTCGATCTCCTCCCCTGCGTCTCGGTCTCCCTGTGCGAGTTTGTGTAGACCAAAATCGGCCCCCCACCCTGCCGCTGCTGCCTCCATTTCTCCTGCAGCTGGGAACGAAGCCGCCGTCGGTTCTGAGTGATAGAGCCGGTTTTCCATCTCGGTCTCCATCCGTCTCTCTCTCTATCACCAAATTCACCATCCGTCGTCGCTTCTGTGTGGCAGATCCCCCTTCACGTGACAGAGCGCCGGTGATAGGTAATGTGTTGTTTGGTATTGGAATTTTTGATTTGCTAAGCGATTTCTGGTGTGTTGTGCTGTAAGTTGTTGGTTGATTTTTGTGGTATTTTTGCCGATTGGAGATTGATTCTTTGGACTGTGGGTGTGGATTGGTTGTAGTGATGATTTGCAGCCGCATACGGCTATGTTAATGTCCGATTGGGTGTGGATTGGTTGTGCAATTGGGTGTGGAGTGGTTTGTAGTGATGAATTGGTGGAAGTCAGATAATAGTAAGGAGATGTTTGTAGTGATGTATTCATTTCTTTTCTCAAACGTTTTTGTTTGGAATTTGTTTTTGTTTTGAATGAAATTGGAAATGAATGAACAGTTTAAACTACTACCATTTAGATTCTGTTCAACTTTTGTATGTGTGTGTTTTTTCTCCATTTTTATTGAAATTGGAAATGAATGAACAGTTTCCATTTGAACTATTTTTATGTTGGATAATTTGATACAAGAGTTTAAATATAGATAATTTCCAACAACATGTGAATTTTTGATGTAATTTTTGTTCTTATTGTTATTTTTAATTGTTGATACTAGACAGGACTACACACTGATACCAGAGCTTACATAAAAATTTTGACTAAACTGCACTATTGTGTTACCTTATTATATACTTGCTCATAAATGTTTTCATGCTTGTTACAATCCTTTATGGCCTGCATATGTTAGATTCTAGGTGAAAAAAGTACAAAATTACATGCACTCACATCCATAATTTAAACTGGAGATTGTAGCAACTCATGGTAAATTAAAGCTTTTATTTTTTCCTGTAAATAGAAAAAAAAAATACAGTTTGTGAGGTTTTCTTTAACAAGTTATTGTGCTTTTGTGTTTGTGTGTGTGTGTGTGTGTGTGTGTGTGTGCATGCATATATAATTTAACTTAAATACTGAATCAATGAAATATAAATCCTTGAAAAGTTATTGAATGCTGTAAAGTTTCACACCGCGTGTTCAAAAGAATATATAATTATTTTTTTCCATCCAAACTAGGCTGATAATCATTTTTAACTTTCCAAGACTGATGCTATTTGAACTCCACCTCCAAACTAATTAGCCTCCATCCATCAATTTGACAAGGACAAAATTGTACTGTCATGCAAAACCTATTACTCATGTCATCTTCCTCCTGTCATGCACATTCCTTCAACTTTTATCATACGTTAATTTGACAACGGCCTTAGAATAAAATAATGCTACAGACATAATCCAATGAAAATAATTATAAATAAATTATTTGTATTTTAAATACTTAAAAAAAATTCTGTTATTTTTATTTCTCTGAAAATTCTGTTTGCTTTGTTTTCAATATTATTTGAGAAAAACAAACTTATTTTCTTTACAATGAAAACGTTATAATAATTAATGATAAAGTGGTCTTTGGATGGACAACAATAATATGATCCTCAATCTTTAAGTGTGGTATTAAACTTACCTCTTTTCCTGTACTAAGTGCTCATTTCTGCACTAACCCTAACGCCACACAACAAATAGCATCTTTCATTCTCTGAACAAGCAAAGGTACTTCCATAGTCTATCTGCTGACTTGTTTCCATTTTCTTTTATTTTAGGATCTTTGGGACTCATTGGCATTGGATACACTCCTTCACGCATCTGGTATGCATTTCAAGGTTCACTGCATTTATACTGTAATTGTTATTAATTGGAGAAGTTGCTTTGCTTATTATTCTTTAGTCGTTAATAATTTTTTAGGTTGGTGGAACATGTACCATTTTATTGTTTGTGTTTGTGTTTTGATCCAAAATCAGCCCACTTACCCATGACTAAATTAGCCACAGCAGCTCACATTCCCATGAACAAAACCGGTCCAGCTCACTTGACCGAAAACAGAATTAGAGAAAAAAAACCCAAGCAAGCCACTACACCTATATTAACTAAAGTAGCCCAGACCAAGCAAAGGAAACAAGAAAAAAAAAACCAACCCAATATACAAAGAAGTATCAAACCAGCCCACATTAAGAAAAGAAATTAGAGCAAACCAGCCTATTAATGTCCAAAAAAAGAAAAGAATAGAGAACCAGTCCGCTACACTAAGAAGAACCAAACCATCCCACACTAAGAAAAGAAATTAAAGCAAACCAGCCCACTAATGCCCAAAAAAACAAAAGAATAGAGAACCAGCCGCTACACAAAGAATTACCAAACTAGCCCACAGTAAGAAAAGAAATTAAAGCAAACTAGCCCACTAATGCCCAAAAAAAAAGAAAAGAATAGAGAACCAGCCCGCTAAACAAAGAAGTACGCAACCAGTCCACACTAAGAAAAGAAATTAAAGCAACCAGCCCACTAATGCCCACAAAAAAGAAAAGAATAGAGAACTAGCCCGCTAAACAAAGAAGTATGCAACCAGTCCACACTAAGAAAAGAAATTAAAGCAACCAGCCCACTAATGCCCACAAAAAAGAAAAGAATAGAGAACCAGCCCGCTAAACAAAGAAGTACGCAACCAGTCCACACTAAGAAAAGAAATTAAAGCAACCAGCCCACTAATGCCCACAAAAAAGAAAAGAATAGAGAACCAGCCCACACTAAGAAAAGAAATTAACGCAAACCAACCCTCTAATGCTCAAAAAAAGAAAAGAAAAGATAACCAGCCCGCTAAACAAAGAAGTACCTAACCAGCCCACACTGTTCTCCTATTCTTCAACATGGATTATAGTTGTCATATTCATTTGTTACTTACGCATGTAAGCTTAGACCCCGTTCAAGAATTATTATTCGACATATATCTTCTTTTCATTTTCATCGATAGATGACAATGAAGATTGTATGTCTTGTAATGATTCTTGAATTGTCCGAACTTGGACAGTTTGAGAATGCATAAGTTTTTATTATAAATTAGTATGTAATGTTTTGTTCCATCTAAACGAAAAATTTGGTTACATTTCCTCATGTTCTCTAAGTACATAATAGATGATTGTGTGTTTTGTGTTAATTTTCGAACTTCGAAATGACACATATATTCAATCAACTATATACGTGTACTTGGAGAACTGGGGGGAGATGCTGCCGAATTTTTTACTAAGATGGAGCAACACATAACTACTAATTTATAGTCCAAACTTATTCATTCTTGAATGGGATAGGACCACCAACCTTTTACACAAATGTTTACAATAATGTTTCATATTATATTTCCTCAGTTGTGGACCAATAAATTTATAGTGATATGAGTTGTATTTATTACTTTTAAGGGAAATTTTCATGGATAAGAGTTGGATTGACTTACCAAATCGATGCTGTCCAGCATATTTCACTGGGGCAGAGGGATTTCTAGACTTTGCCTTTGGTAATTTGGTGAATGACACTAGAATATTATGTCCTTGTAAGAAATGTCACAATCGATATCTTATGGATAAATACACAGCAAGGGAGCATTTACTATGTAATGGGTTTTTGTGAACGTACAAAAGGTGGACCTTGCATGGTGAACAGTATACGCCTATAGAGTCTGACCAACGTACCGAACAAGTTGTAGTTGATGATGAATCAACAGGGGGTGATGATATGGTTGGAATGATACATGAGGCCATTGGGATTCCGCATAATGCCTCAGGTGAAGGTAGTAGTAACCCATTAGATAGTGAAACTCAAACATATTTAAAGCTACTTGAGCAGGCAGAGTGTCCCTTGTATCCGGGTTGTCAAAATTTTACCTCCCTATCATTTACTGTTCAACTTTTGCAACTTAAGATGTTGCACGGATGGACTGACAAGTCAGTAACAAAGTTACTAGAACTTTTGAAGAAGGCCTTTCCTGACCAAGTCAAAATTCCTTCTTCGTATTATGAAGCACAAAAGATAACTACTGACTTGGGATTTACGTACAAGACCTGGGATGATTGTCCTAACAATTGTGTGTTGTTTAGAGGCGAGTTTGCAAATTTGGATAGATGTTGCATATGCCAAATATCTCGCTACAAAAACTTGGATGAGTCGAATGATTCATCAAGTTCCAATGCGAAGATAGCTACAAAGCAAGTTAGATACTTTCCATTAAGTTCTAGGCTAAAAAGATTATTCATGTCCTCAAAAACTGCTTCCCTTATGCGATGGCATGCAGAAGATCGCATCAAAGACGGTGTTCTTAGGCATCCAGCTGATAGTCTTTGTTGGAGAACTTTTGATGAAAGAAATCCTGAATTTGCTGCTGATTCTCGTAATGTCAGACTAGGCTTGGCAGCTGATGGATTTAATCCTTTTAGGACTATGACTATAGCACATAGTACATGGCCTATTGTGTTAATACCGTACAACTTGCCTCCTTGGTTATGTATGAAAGAAAGTTTTTTCATTTTGTCTGTACTCATTGATGGTCCTAAAGGTCCTGGGAATAAAATTGATGTCTACATGCAACCATTGATTGAGGAATTGAAAGATTTATGGAGTGAAGGCGTACTAACCTATGATGCATCGTGTCAACAAATGTTCAAGCTACATGCAGCTTTGTTGTGGACCATCAATGACTTTCCGGCATATGCGAATTTATCAGGCTGGAGTACAAAAGGGGAGAAAGCATGTCCTTGTTGTTTAGGAAATACGGTTTCCAAATGGTTGTCTCATAGTAGAAAATTTTGTTATATGGGTCATCGGCGATATTTACCTACTACTCATAGATTTCGAAAGGATAGGATTTCCTTCAATGGTAGAGCCGATATGGGACCTGCTCCATCTCGGTTATCTGGTTTTGATATAAAACAACAAGTACAAGATACATTAACTGAATATAAGATAGAAGATCTTCAAAGGAGAAGGAATAATCCCCAAATTCAGTCAAACATCTGGAAAAAGAAAAGTATTTTCTTTGAACTACCATATTGGGAGCATAACTTGATTAGACATAATCTTGATGTCATGCACACTGAGAAGAATGTCTGTGACAATGTACTTTGGACATTGTTGGGGGATCCTAGGAAGTCGAAAGATAATTTGAAGGCTCGCTATGATTTGAAGGATATGAAAATTAGAAAAGCTTTGCATCCTCAAGAACGGGGGGCTAACAAATTATATTTACCTCCAGCATGCTTCTCAATGACCAAAGAAAATAAAGATGTCTTTCTTAGGGTGTTGAAAAAAGTGAAGTTGCCAGATGGTTATGTATCAAATATCTCTCGTCGTGTTCACATAAAAGAGCGAAGCATTGCGGGTTTGAAAAGTCATGACAATCATATACTACTACAACAATTGCTTCCTCTTGCTGCTCGAAGAGCATTACCGAAAAATGTCGTTGCCACTTTGATTGAATTGGCAAACTTTTTTAAGCAATTATGCTCAAAAGTGAACATTGAAGAAGATTTAAATAATATTCAAGATAGAGTGGTGCTTACATTGTGTCATCTTGAGAAAATATTTCCACCCTCGTTCTTCGATATTATGGAGCATTTGCCTATTCATCTTGCACAGGAGGCATCATTGGCAGGACCAGTTCAATTTAGATGGATGTATCCAATTGAGAGGTACAATCCACTACCATGTTAATGTCTCGTAATTGTCATACATTATATATGAATTGCTTGGTATTTATAGATTTCATTGGTTCTCTAGGTATTTGCTAACTCTAAAGAGATATGTGCGTAATCGTGCACATCCTGAGGCTTCTATTGCTAAAGGATACCTGATGGATGAGTGCACAAACTTTTGTTCGAGATATCTCGATGAAGTGGAAACTAAACTCAATCGAGGACCTCGGAACAAGGATGGTACCTCTGTTGAAGGACAACAATTCGAACTGGATCATATCTCTTGGGTTCAAGCACATAGATATGTGCTAGTCAATACAACTTCTATTGATCCATTTCGAAAGTAAGATATGCACACATTTCGTTTGTTACCTCTGTTCGTTTAACTGTTATATCTTTTTTACATCTTTCAATATCTTCTATCACAAAAAGCATCTCAACGAAATTCATAATGAAATGCCTCGTTCTTCTATTCATGAAATTCAAAAAGAGCATAACAGAAAATTCGACGAATGGTTTCGAGATCATGTAAGTGCAAGAAATTTGTGTAATATTTTGTTGCTATAGGGATTGTTGTTGTTAACTATATGTATTTTCATAGGTTCACTCCTTACAAGAGACCTTAAATGTTTCATTGTCTGAAGAAATCATCCATTTAGCTAATGGCCCTAAATGGGATGCACGTAGCTATAAATCTTATGTTGTCAACGGCTTCAAATTTCGTACCAAGGATGCAGATAAACACAAAACCACTCAACAATCTGGTGTTATTTTGAAGGCCGATACCTTGAGTTATGCTAGTGCACGAGATCAAAACCCTCTTTCTGGCAGCGTAACGTTTCTTGGAGTGTTAACAGATATAATTCAAATTCGATATGTCAATGACATGACTTTCATCTTGTTCAAGTGTGATTGGGTTGACAATCGGACTGGAATGAAGTGTGATGAGTTTGACTTCACAATGGTTAATTTTAATCATCTGTTATACAAAGATAACAGTATTGATGATGAACCTTTCATTTTAGCGGGTCAAGCAGAGCAAGTTTGCTATATTCAAGATCCTGTAGATGAAGATTGGCATGTTGTTCTTAAAATGTCAACAAGAGATACCTTTGATCTTAATTCCAAAAATTCATCTATTGGGAACATGGCGCCAGAGGTTGAGCTATATGCACAACAACAACTAGATGAAAGAGGTTACTTTCGTGAAGAAGATGTGCAATGGGTTAGGCAAGGAGTTGAGGGTACAACAGTGACAATCAATCGTGAAGATAATGATGATCAGATGGATGATGTTGATTGATAGTACCTTTACTTAGTTGTTATTATTGATTATGTGATTCTTTATCTTGCTTGTATTTGGGGAACATTATTGTTTTCTGCATTTATGTGATTTCCTCTTGTCTTCGTGTAACTATTATTTTTTGAGAATGAAATATGTATTTTGTTCAGTTGAACTGGATGTTCAAACTATTTTTTTATTATATGCATACGATAATTATTATGGAACTTAAGGAAAGATCTTAGAATTTTATGAATGTGAATGTTTTCCAAAAAGGTCACCATGCCGCCGAAAAGACCGAGGGACACCTCTATGGAGAGTATAATACAACGGGAAGCAGAATCTCGACGACAGTCGGCAGCGTCTTCCCACAGTCAGTCGAATGATGGAGGTACATCAACGAGTTTAGTTTTACGTTAAATTCTTTTCAATTTAAAGTTGATTAAACATTTGTTATTATATCTTTTTATAGATACGGGTGGTACATCGGGTGTTGTCAAAGGACGTGGAGTAGCACGTACTGTTCGTGAGTAGGGTACAGGCCAGAGATTGCACATTCAATTTAACTCTCAATGGCAACCAATAAACACAAACAAAGACAAATTGACCACCCAACTTGGAATCATAGCAAAAAATGGCAACATGGCTCCATTGACTTGTCCTCGGTGGCAAAATATGCCACCACATCTTTTGGATGCCATCTGGAAAGAAGTGAAGGTAATTCATTTTTAATAAATTCATACTTTACATGTTTATGTATTTGTATCTCCATTAATCTATTGCAATTTGTTCTTGCAGGATAATACAGATGTTCCCGATGAGTATAGACCTCATTGTTTACAACATATTGGGAACCTTTGGCGAGATTGGAAAGCTTGTGTAAAGAGGGAGTACTACAAGAAATATGATACGGATGAGGACAGGTTGCAATTCACTCCTCCTAGAGTTCAGCCAGATCAGTGGCCGATTCTTGTAGCTTATTGGGGAACAGAACAAGCCAAAGTATATGCCTAACATAACTAAAAAATTGTAGATTTGTTTTCTTGTTTATTCGTATTGCAAGTCATATTATATATATGTTAATATTGTTTATATTACAGGAAGCTGCAGAGAAGAATAAGGTAAATCGAGCACAACAGGTTGCATTTCATCGAACAGGTCGCACGTTATTTGCCCAAAAACGAGAAGAGGTAAGTTACACTTGTTTGTTTACACGCTTTTTAATTGTTCGTTATCTGCTTCTACTCTCTTTTAGTAGTTGTATTATTGTAGTTCTGATATTTTTTTGTTTAGATGATAAGAAATGGAGAGCAAACTGATCGTATTAGTGTCTTCGTGAAGACAAGAACAAAAAGTAATGGGGAAGTAGGTGATGATGAAAGTGCAGAAATAATTGTAAGTTCTTTGATCTTTTGAACTTAATTATTCATCCACTATTTAAAAATTTATTTTTGCTTAATACATTGTCATTATTAAGTTGTTATTTCTTTTCATTATGGTACAGAGCCAATTCAATGAAGGTTTGTCTCAGTTTCCACAAGACCAACAAACTCAACAACTGAGAGAAGAAGTATTTGGCAATGTAATGGGACCTGATCATCGTGGTTATGCTCGGACATATGGCTTTGGTCCATCTCCGACTGATGTTCAAGACACCAGCTCATCTGATATTCACTTGAGGGAAGAGTTGGGTAGTTTGCAGCAAGAACACAACAGCTTGAAGGAAGCACACAGAAACTTGAATGAAGCACACAACAACTTGAAGCAAGATCACAACAATATGAAAATGATGTATGATGAAGTCGTTTCCTTCCTGCAGGAGAGGTTTCCAGAATTTGCAGAGCGGCGAGCTACAAGACCGGTATTTACTTATCTTTCAAGTTGAAAATGTAGTTTCAGTTGACTCATATTTTTAACTTATGTTTCATATTTTTTTTTATAAATAGGTCCTAGATGCTTCAAGTGGACATCATACTCGTTTCCAGTATGATAGTCATGGAACAAACGATCTTGATTCAAACCACGAGAACGAATAGGTATATAAATAAAAATATACAATTTGTATTAAGATTCATAATGTTACTTAAAGATTATAATCTTGGTTACAAATTATTCTTGCAGGTTGTTTGTCAAGTTTTACAGCTTACTTCTTAGATGTTGAGTTATGTCGAGGTTGTTGATGTATATAATTGAGTTGTTTGACATTATATTTTATTATATAATGATAGACTGTATGGATGATGATTGAGTTATGTTCGGTTTTCTTAAATTGTGATTAATCATTTTATGTGACAAAAATTGATATTTGATTTGAGATTATTATATTGATGGAATGATGGAAGATACTATCACAATATATATTTGTTTTGAGACAGGTTGTTGAATCTGGAAACAGGAAATATCATAAAAACATAATCGGTTTTTTTTTTTTTTTTGCAAAAATGACCTTTTACGGCGGTTTATACGTCCGCCGTAAAAACCAAATGTTTAAAACTACATCGTTTTACGAAAGAATTTTACGACGGTTGATTACAGATTTACGACGGTTTTAGAACCGCCGTAAATACACCCAATCAAAACGACGTCGTTTTACGTGAAGATTTTACGGCGGTTCAATGTTCAACGCAAAAAACGATCAAAACGGCGTCATTTTACTGGCTACTTTTTACGGTGGTTACTTTTTATTTACGGCGGTTCTAAGTTCGACGCAAATTTATGGCGGTTATAAAACCGCCGTAAAAGGTCCTCTTACACACACGTGGCACTTCGTCGTGCATTTTTATGTCGAACACAAAAACCGCCGTAAAAGACTTTTTGCGGCGGGCCAAAACCGCCGTAAAATCTTTTACTGCGGTTGTTTCTACGGCGGGCTTGAACCGCCGTAGAACCGCCGTAAAAATGTTTTTACTGTGGTTTTGGCCCGCCGCAAAAGGTTTTGAATGTTGTAGTGTTCTCATCAACCAAACAGTAGAATTGTCTGAAAATCGTAATTCAATTCATCTAACTAAGCTAAAATCCTCACTTCCTCAGACATTAAAATCTACTAATTAACATATCTTTCGAATACCACTGGAAAAACCCTACATTTCCTCCCCTTTTCCCTCACTTTCTCATCAACCAAATAGAAAAATGGAAACAAAAATCAGCAACAAATCACAACAATAATACAATTATCAAGTAAAATTATTAAAAAGAAAAAAGAAATTACAATCTTACATTGTCATCGAGAATAATCTTCAACTTGGAGTCAGCATCCTGGCACGCTTTTTGCATGTGCGAGAGCCTCTCTTCCAACTCGTAAATAATCCGATCCTTCTCGTACAACTTCTACCTCATCCTTCCCGTCTCCGCCTCCAGCTTCGACACCTGTGATGCAATTGCCATCGACATTATCTTACGTGCCAGATCCAGCTGGTCGTACAGATCCGTCGGTATCACCGCCAGTACCTCATCTGACAAATGAAAGTCCGGGCCTCCATCACCACTCCCTCCGTCGTTTTGCGACATACCAGATTCTCTCCCTCACTCGAATTAAAATTTAAAAAAGAGAAGGTAACAAAATAGCTAATTTTATTGAGTTGTATTTGTGTATTGAGAACGATGAATGCAGAGTGATGAGTGATGGGAGGGAAAAGCATCGATCAATGAAAACTAAGAAGAGTGAAAGAGGAAAAGAAAGCGGCTAGGGCAAAATTAGAAGAGGGAAGCTAAAAAAGATGGAGGGAAATGGGGAATATATATAAAGTGGCATTTATGTAAATAAAATAAATATTAGTAGTGTCAAATAAATCAAAAAATGCGGGTTGACTTTTTATAACACCATCATTTTTTACTCTTTTTCAAAAAACCCTCAAATATATTAAAGTTAATGTGTCAAATATAAGAAAATTTCTTGTAGTGATATCACATCTAAAAATGACTACAGTGAAAATCTGACCAGAAAAGAAAACAGAGAAATAAGAAGATAGCATAAAGCCAAGTCAAGATGCCTAGTTTGGCATTATATATCATAACTAAAAACATGAAGGGTGAGGGAAAAGTCAGCATCAAAGAAACTCATAACAAGATATATAAACAGGTGCGTATATAGATAAACAAGTAAAGGAAACATAAAAGTTTAGATAGTTATAACAATCTTTCACAAGTAGAATTTGTAGGCAATAAAAATGAAACCTTTGTGGGCAATGTGCTACCTGTGATTGGATCATTCATATTTTTCAACATTATCATTCATATAGCTACATGATAAATTCAATCATTGTTCATACGTATATATTTCAAACTTTATGCAGGTATGGCTCGTCTTCCATTGATTGCAAAGAAAAGAAATATAGCTATCTTGGTTCAATATATGGAAGTGTTGAATGAGATGACCTTTCTTTTCATTCTCATGTTGTATATTATTATTTCTAGAAGACGATCAAGTACAAATGAATTCTCCTTTAGCTCTTTTCATAGGCATAAAATACGTCAACTAAATACTTTTAGAATGATTCATTCTAGTGACCTAGCCTGTGTTGAAAGTACTCGCATGGATATGAGAACATTTGCTATTTTGTGTCACCATCTTAGAACTATTAGGGGCTTGCAGGGGACAAAAAATATGGACGTTGAAGAAATGGTTTCTCTATTCTCACATATTATTTCTCATGACATTAAGAATAGAGTAATGAGGCGTCAATATGCACGCTCGAGAGAAACAGTCAGTGGACAATTTAATAACGTCTTGAATGCTTTGTTACGTGTCCATGAGTTACTACTAAAGACTCTAGAGCTAGTTCTAGATAATTCAACTGATGAGAGGTGAAAATGGTTTAGGAATTGCTTAGGAGCACTAGATGGTATATACATTAAAGTGAATGTGCCTGCATTAAATAAGCCTAGGTATCGTACTAGGAAGAATGAAATAGCTACCAACGTTTTAGGAATCGTCTCACAAGATATGCAATTTATTTATGTCTTGCCTGGATGGGAAGGATCAGCTGCTGACTCTAGAGTCTTGCAGGATGCTTTATCTAGGACAAACAAGTTAAAAGTTCTAGAAGGCAAGTTAATTTTTTTTCTTGTTTTAATAAATGCTATTTTATACAACATAACTACTATTTTTACTAAAATTTGTCATTTGATGTGCAGGATACTACTACCTTTGTGATGCAGGGTATCCTAATGGTGAAAGCTTCTTGGCACCATATAGAGGACAACAATATCATTTAAATGATTGGGATATCCCGCCTAATACTCCTGCTGAATTTTTTAACATGAGACATTCTTCAGCTAGAAACGTAATAGAAAGGGCATTTGGATTGTTGAAAGGGAGATGGGCAATTCTTAGAGGTCGATCATACTATCCTGTCAAAATCCAATGTCAAATTATCTTGGCATGTTGTCTCCTTCATAACTTGATTAGACGAGAAATGCTTGTAGATCCTTTAGAACAAGCTTTGAGAGAAAGTGGACATCATGGTAGTGATAACGATGATGGTGAAGAAGAGGACAATGTAGACAATAATCATTATACACATATCAAAACATCAAATGCATGGAATGCTTGGAGAGATAGCTTGGCTGTAGAAATGTTTGACCAATGGCAAAGGAACCGACATTCGTAAAAGTTGGCTTATTGTGCTGGAACATATTCGGTTGTGCTTAAACAATTGTAGTGAAATACATGCGGTTTTATATGAACATTTTACGGCCTTGGAATTTAAAGTTTCAATGAACAATTTTATCTCTTTAGTTTGAAATTCATCAATATAATAGTATTTCCATTTCATTTTTATGTCTTTGGATTAATTTATAGTAGTTACTACTTTTTTCATACTTTTTTCTAATCTAACTTGATGTGAGTTACATCTACATTTAGCAGAATGGATGCTCCAGACCGACAACCACCAAATACAGTAAAAAAGCATCAATGGACTTCAGTTGAGGATAGCTAGTTGGTAGAGTGTTTATTAGAGATAGCTAATGGTGGAAGGTGGAAAGCGGATAATGGAACTTTTAAACTAGGCTATTTACAACCACTAAAAAAAATGATGAATGAGAAGATTCCTAATTGTGGACTGAGAGCACAACCTCACATTGATTCTCGTATCAAGATTCTAAAGAAACAATTTAATGCAATTTCTGAGATGTTAGGACCTGCTACAAGTGGATTTGGTTGGAATGATGAACTCAAGTGTGTTGTTGCTAAACAAAGCATGTTTGATGATCGGGTTAAGTTAAGGATTTTTGTTGTTTGTTTACTTAGTTGAATGTCATTATAGTATAACAAATTTAAAGCATTTCCTTCCACTTGTTCTCTCTAATGTTTGTTGTATGTCATCTAACATTTACATAGAGTCATCCAAATGCAAAAGGCTTACGAAACAAATCATTTCCACATTTTGATGAATTCGGAATCATGTTTAGGAAGGACCGTGCCAATGGACAAGGTGCAATGGGGTTTTCTGAAACGGTTGAAGAGATTAATAGATAGGTAGAGAGTGATCAAAATGTTGAGTTTGATCCATTCAACCTAGTAGATGACCTTATTGGTATTACAAGCATGAGTCACAGAAGCACACCAGTTGGTTCAACAAAAACAGGTAGAAAAAGTAGGAAAAGATTAAGAAATGTGGATCCTTCGGTTGATATGTTGAATTCCACAGTGCAAAAATTGGGTGAAATACATGCTGCTGCTAGTGACAACATTAGAAGAATTGCTGATTGCTTTCAGGTGGAACTGATGGAGTAACTAGGAGGATGAAAATCTTTGATGAACTTAAAAACGTTGAAGGGCTAACAGATTCACAAAGAGTTAAAGTTGGACAACTTCTTGTCCAAAATCAAGCTAACATATATTTTTTCTTCACATTGGATGACGAATTCAAACTTGAATTTCTTCTTGGACTATTGGAATGGGATGGAATGGAACTTTTTTGGTTTTTTAGCAAACTTTGTTGTTGATGGCAATTGGGTGAACTTTGTAGTCATGATGTTAGGAACTTTTGATGGTATTCCGGAGTAGTCATCAACTTTTGGCCACATTGTGTGGACAAATGTTACTAACTTTGATGTTCTTCATTCTGACAAATAGTATTACAATAAAACTTAAATCACCTTGCTTTGGGAATAGCACAGTCTTGCTTTGTTTTGGAACTTTGTTTACACCATTATATGAAATTGGTAATATTGGTCTAGCATCAGTCACCAAATTTTTCTTCAATTCCCATGTTTTATTAGACATTTATGATAGCAGGTTTGTTTTCTTCTTGCATGTTTGTTTATTTTTTATTTGTTGTCTAAAAATTGGCAGAGGTGGAGTTGTTAAGTGCTTGGAAATGCAACATTTTTTGAATTGTAGACAATAGAGGATGGAAAAAAAAGTACGTCCAGCTAGTCTACATGTGCAAGAATGATTTCTTTGCAATAAAAGTGTGATTTAAAAGGAAAAAAATTTATGCATCTGACCTTTCCAATATTGCATACAGCAAAATTATTAACAAATTTATGATAAATTTATTAATACATTTTATGATAAATTTATAAATTATTTATAGTAGTTTATAATAAATTTATGAAAAATTATTTACTGTAATTTATAACGGATTTATAATAAATTCAAAAATATTTTTAAATTATTTACAGTAATTCATAATAAATAATTTTTAAAAACTTAAAAATTATTATCCTTATATATATATATATATTTATTTATTTATTTATATACAACATGTATTTATATTACAATTATACTAGAACAAGAAAAAAATTTAAGTCTTTTTGATATAGTAACAAAATTTATATTATCAAGTTTACTTACATAATAAATAAAATTAACATTCCTGTGTACAACCAAATACAATAATCTGATTCCTATAGTCATCTAGACCGAGATTCTTACAGACAACCAAACACAGTAATCATACTTTCCTAGATATCAGATTCCCATATTTTACTTTCCCAGCAATGTGAATCCCATCTTCAAGATTCCTATCCCTTGTACCAAACGGCCCCTTGAGGAATTGAGTTTGAGATGCCCTAGAATCACAAACCCGAAGAGAAACGAAAAAATCTCCATCGACAGTGAGAAGGAAAAGAGAAAACAGGACAAATCAAGGGAAACAAGAACACATCTTGATCGAGCAAATAGCCAATGTTGTCCACCTTTCTTTGACCCTTTTTTTTTCTTCCGTCGTGGTAGTCGCACCAGCATGGTGGAGGGAGAAATTTGATTTCTAAATTTGAGAAATCGAGAAAGATGGCACTGCCTTCTTCCTTAATTCTTCCTATTTTACAATATTTTTATTGTTATCCGTTCTAAAACCTTTATAATCAAAGCTTAATGAAGACTGGGTTATGAATTTTATCTTTATTTAGAACAAACGAATCCAACAGATCTGTTGGAGTTGTGTTCGTATCTGCTTTTTTGCTAATGATTTTGATCTCTATTTTCCTCTTCGTATCTTTTGTGTTGGAATCGAAGACATAACTTGTGGTTGCTACGTGAAACCTCGTGTTTGTTATGTTAATCTATCGTCAATTGAACTGAGTGCATTTGATGATTTGTTTTCACTTTTTGTTTACATGGGTTTTGGGAAAATGATCATATGGGGTGTTGATGTAGTGAGTTCGTTCACTTTTTCTTCTTTTGATGGATGTACTTAATTCTTGATTAAAATTTTATCAAATTGAGAGAGTATGGTAACGGATGCTGATATAGTGGATGCTTGTGGACTAGCATTTTTCTATGATGCTTTTTATTTTCACTACAAGAAAAATAGGAATAGATGACAGAAACAAATGGTCATAAACAGGGGTGGATGATAGAAAATCAAAGAGTCATCTATGTCACTGTCACTCATTCATGATAGAAAAAAGTCTATCATCAACTTTGTGATAGTTTTTACATGTCATACGTCTATCACATTAGACAATTAATTTTATAATTTTATGATAGTTTTTAAATGTCATACGTCTATCACACTGGGTAAATAATTATTTAATAATCCTTAAAAAATTTTGGCAGGAAATTATTTTTTATTTTTAATTTGAAATTTTTTTGCGGGAAAATTTTGTTTTTTTTATTCCAATTTAATTTTGGCAGAAAATTTTTGTGGGTAAATTATGTTGTTTGTGACAGAATTTATTATTAGTATTTTATGTCACAATATTTAAATTTAGTTATGCAGAACTATATTTTTTTATTTTATTTATACATTCTTGTGTCTAAAATTCATTTACAAATTTAATATGAACTAAAAATTAAAGTGCACATCCAATTGAGTCCAAAAACTTTTTATAGTAATGACATCCACATAACAATATAGAAAAAAGTTGCATAGATCATGTATATCATTACTAATACATAAGCTAAATCATTAGTAACTATCAACAACAAACTATGATTGTAATTCAAATCCAGAAGCAACAACAAATGATAGCCAACCAAATTAAATTTGGAGTTCACATAACAAATTTCAGAACCTATTAAGTAGGTCATTGACTAGTTAATATCAAAATCTTAATCTATTCCTCATATCAATGGGTTATAGCTAGATTGAAAGAGCTTCGAAGGATAACAAAGAAGATGGCATCATACAGTTTCTCCTGTTTTAGGGTCTTGCGACATAAGCAATCAAGCTAATAGCAGAGCTCCCCTTTCCACTGGTGTAAATGCCATGAGGAGCTAGCTTGTGTATATATTGCAGAAACTGGGACTTACTGGTTCCAGAAGATATTGATATCACCACGGAAGCTAGCAACCAGATGGCAACTTCAAATCATTCCCGTCGAAAAGCTACATTGAGTCAATAAACTAGCCATGAGCATCACAGCAGAATGATGATGTAAAGTCATATAGAAAATGGAAATATCAAGAAAGAAGTAATATACTGTTGAATATAAGTTGAATGCAGTATAGAAAAAGGGAATATCACAGTACTGTTAAATATACTGTTGAATGTAGAGAAAGATTGAATCTGCTGATACTCATTCAACACATTGACATCTGCATTCAATATGCATGGAATAAACTTTCCACATTGGTTGTGGCATCCAATTTTTACATTTCAAAGTGAAAAAAAAAAAGATTCTACATGAAATTTTTCCACATTCAATTTTCACTATGAGGCTATATTCAATTTTTGCAATTTAGTTTGTGCTGCTGTAACTTTGTATTTCTTTCTATAGTAAACACAGGTTCAATTTGAAGCAATGCACTTCAAAACAAGAAGAACACGGAATTCATTAACAAATTTCCAACCACCAGTAATGTTGTTTACATTATTTCTATTTCATAGCAATCTGGGGTCAATGTAGCCAACCGTAAGAGAATTTTAAGACTAATCACAGCTACAAAGAAATTTGCAGCTGTAAAGAAATTACATTATGTCTATAAAGATTTCCAAGACACAAGGCACAGAAATTTGAATGTATGTTTGCTTTTTGTAATGATCCTTTTAGAACAAAAGATAAAAGTTAAGAGATACAATTAAATCAAGAGGCATTATCAAAATTAAAGCACAGGAAAATAGCCTAACTGATGCCAATATCTATATCTATCATGCCCATGAGCATGGACAAATGCACAAGTGAGCATCCTACGGTAAAGGAGACTGGCCATTGAGCAAACTGGGCTAGTAGGAAAATAGATAAATTTGCCAAATAAAATACTAATTCTAAACTCATTGCAGTCCACATTTCACTAAAGCAGCATTACAATTCAATTAATTCTCAATAGCAAATCTATTAAACAACTAGAATGACAACTCTTTCATACTTAATTGATCAGTAAAAGATATCCTGAAGATCGATCAATTTTAGCGAGAATGCATAAATAGTCAGTTTTGCCAAACAAGCAGATACTCAAATCATTCAGAAGACAGCTTAAGAACCACTTACAGAGGAGACTTAACACTACTATGGTTCCAGAACCTGTATTGAAGGCCATACCTTACTGGGTTGAGATCCAGTTGATGCAAGAGCAGCATCAGTAGAGTCCAATACAACAGCCACTGTCTTCTCAGCTTTATCAGATGATGATTTTCTCTTCCACAGCCAACCTCGGCGGTCCATCTCAACCCATAAACAATCCATAAACAATAGATAAGTGAAATTGAAAAAATAATAATAAGCAGAGTTCAGTTCCCTAAGAATCTCTTGTTGTTCAGTCCATTCCATACTGGCACTAAGATAAGCAGCAAGTATATTTGCCTATTGTATAAATAAATGGAGAAAAGCACCCACTCTTTGATAAGAAGCTGGAAGATGATCCAAATTAAAAGAAACAAGTGTGTAAATCAGTAAAATAGCAAATATTACCTCCAGTAGATGCATTATTTGATCTTGGATAAGTGATACAAGAGGAGAAATCACCAATGTTATCGCTGGACACATAAGTGCAGGGAGCTGAAAGACAACAAAATAGAAATGTTTGATATCCTATGTTTCAAAGCAGAAAAAGTTTAACATCAGAGTTAATAAAATATTAAAATCATAAGAAAACTCTTCCAATAAGAAGCTAAACTTGAAAAAGTTATTTGCCAAAATTTTTATGATGCTGGCACCACTTAGTCTAAGAAAAAAGTTGCGAGGGCACCAGTATGATTGCTCCTAACAATTTTTAATTCTAATCCCTCCTCCAGGTGCAGAATTTTACAAAACAAGGCAATGCAGTAAAGAAATTTATAATACCCAAAAAAATTCTTTGATAAATGTATTTCTTCCGGCCTAATTTTTTTTCCTATCTTTGGTACTTACATATTTGGTTTTTATACACTTCTGTAACAAATCTAAACTGAATTTTCAAAAAACAAAAAGAACACTGATGAAAGAGTATTAGGGGTAGATGGAGGGACTGAACCTGTTCTGTCGAAGCTTCTCTGTCTGTGCTGGACTCAGGTCAGCAGCATTGTCAAGCAGTTCATTTGATATGGCAATCAACTTGTCCTTCATTTCTTGCACATGAATAGCAGCTTCTAGGCAAATCCCTAGCTGTATGAATCTCAAAATCAGGTACATAAGAATAAAAGAAGAATGAGATCAAACTAAGACAGAAAAAGATACAAATGATACACACACCTTAACTCCATGATTACAGTATTAAAGACACAAAATCAGGTATTAAAAATGACTTCCACAAAACATTAGAAATCTCTATCATTCATATCATTTGGACTTTCCTTCTCCATTTTCTCAACATGCGTGTCCCTAGCAAGCACAAAAAATTAAAAAAAGAACACAAGAAAACCACTAGCATCTACTCGTCGAATAAAATCAGAATTTAGTAGACGCGCCAAAGTCATCAACTGTAAAAGTTAAATCCTTCCCTCAAAATGCAAGTAAACAATCAATATGCATAGGAAAAGCTCACCTTAGCTTCACGAGTCAAGTAAGTAAGAAGTAGTAAGGCTTTATTTCTAATCACCTATAAGGTAAACCACGAGCATAATCACAAAATAAAAACTGAAAAATAAAAATGAGACAATAACAATGAAGAGTATAAAAGAATCATAACTATTTCATTATAAACAATCATAACTATCTCATTATTTCCCTTTACAAAGTTCCATGCAGAAGAAATTCTTACGTTGCATAAACCACACCTCACATACGTTGGTGAAAAACAAATGCACATAAATGGGAAAACTAAAATAAGAGGCCCTTGAAGGTTACATCATCAAAAGCAAGCCTATAATAACAAGATTTATACCTCGCGATCCATGAGCATATCCATATGCCGAGTTATACCACGAGGTATGATGAGAATGGCTTCCTGTAACCTGAAGTGGAACTCAGCAAGAGTCTCTCTCTAAAAAAATTCCAAAAATATTGGTACAGAGGAAAGAAAAATTGCTCTATAAACCATACCTATTTAGAGAATTAGTGAGAAGGGCTGTCAAAATTTGAAGAGTGTAACATCTTACATAGAAATCTTCCTCAGACTGCAAGAGGGGAAGAAATGAAATGAAAAACAAATCAGCCAATAATACACGTAAATATCAATCCGTAACATGCCGTAATATGTTAAAAATGTTCCAAATCAGTATAGTGAAATACTCACCAACAAATGTTCACAGTAGTAAATGAATCAAACTATAACTGAAAAAAAGAAGTAGAAGAGCACCTGATTCTATAAAAGATCATATCACATTCAACACATAACAATTCAAAATCGTTTAAACTAATCAATTATAGTAGTTAACTTATAGCAGTTACCCGTACCCTCAACCGCTAAAATGAACAGTTCATGAAAGGGAACACAAGCACAACATTATTATGGGCATCCACTTGAGCAAAGCAAAGTAGTAGAAAGATGCTTAAAGGGTATTCAGTTGTCAGTGTGATCTATGAACTCTTATTTGCTCATTTTGTTGATCAAGACTAAACAAGCTAATATACAGAGTTGTGAAAGTGATTCTGTGAAATCATTAAAAAAATTCCATCAGAGTCCTAAGGCTGAAAACAAAAAATACCAAAGAAGTCCGAGACCTAAATATGCAAGTACAAGATTGTTACCAACGACAAAGCTATAAAGCAAATTCTTCCAACCCTACTGTGAACAGAATTCAATCCTAATACCCTCTTCAATGCGCAAAATGGACCAACAAATTGAAATAATTAATATTCAACTGCATCACCAAGCTTATTAGTATTAATGCAATTCCAAATAAATGCTCAGCTATGAGATCCCAGGTTAATACAACTTAATGGAAGGACTACAACCTCATACCAATAGACAGCATTCAATTCTTTATTGAGCCTGGGGTGGAATCACCATCATTACACATTCATTGTAGGTTTGGCTACTGGTCTAGCAGACTCAGAGACAACTCCAGACCTGGAAAATGAAACCAGGACTTTCAGTTCAAATGGGCCATTCTGTCCAAATTATTAGTCTTCTCAATGAAGTCATAACACTACACATCTCTTTTAGAAAGAGACTCCTAATTAAACCATGTTTCTCAATTCAATGGTTTACAGAATAGTAATTGCCGTGTTCCATAGCTTTATAACATGTAATAACTTATCTATTAATATGTATACATAATTATTGTTCAAATTCAATCTATTAATATTTATATGAATGAAATTATAAAAATTAAACAAGAAATCAAGAAATTAAATCAAAAGAGAGGAAGAGAGACAAACCTGAGTGAGAATGACGGACGAGCAACCACGCCTGGCGAAGCTGGAGGGACGACGAGAGGGTGTAGTCGTGGACCCTAGTGGCGAGTCGTGTGAAGAGGAGGAGCGTGCAGCGCAGCCGTGGACCGTGGTGGCAACTCGAGACGACAGACGCGCTTGTAGCTGCAAGTGAACGAGGAAGGCGAAGGCCAAGCTTGAAGAGGGTCACGTCCAAGTAAGGGGGTATAAGCTAGCCAGCGACAGTGGACTAAAACCAGCTCACAGATTGTCACGGTGCAATGGCGACATGGACAGAAGAGATCCAGAGAGAAGGTGCTGAGGTTGGCGGGTGTGGGTTAGGGATTTGAGATTGGGGTATGAAGGCCTTGCGTTTTGGGAATGAGGGGCAGTAAAATATTTGTGTTTTGCCCAGCAAAACAACACCGTATCTCTTTTTTTAAATATATTGATAAATTTAATTTTTTTCTTATTTATACTTTGTGTATTTAGATTTTAAATTTTAATAAATTTATATTTAACCATTAAGTTATACTATTTAATTTTTTATTATTTATAATTTTTTGGCTAAAGATTTTAAATTCTAATATATCTATATTTAACCATAAAATCATATTTTTTGAATAAAATATTTATATTACTATTTTAATTTCTTAATAATTATCTAAATAAAAAATGAAATTGCTATAATTTTACATAAATTTTAGAATTTATATATTTGTCACAATTTAAAAACTGCGATAAATATGTGATTGAATAAAGACAAATAATGACAAATATGATAAATAAGTATGTTTGACTTCTAAACCAATGTTATACTTCTCACTTTTTAAAGAAACCGCCAAATAAAGAAAATGCAAAGTGACAAATATGAAAAATATTCTTGTAGTGGTGGCTGTGTGGGGGGTCAGCTGTGGTTGTGACGGTGGGAGAGCAAAGGTTGAAAGATGAGAAAGAGACACAGGGAGAGAGAGAAGAAAATGAATTCTCAAGTGATGAAACGAAGTGCACGCCTGCGAACCCATTTTAAACAAAACCCATTTTACCCTTTTATTCAAATTCATCAATCCACCTAAAAACATGCACGCAGCATGTTCAACAAACCAATAACACATAAAATTTGATTCAAGATTGCAACAGAAAATGCAATGAAGTTAACAAGGAGCTAAAAAACATTGACTCATCTCGCAGGTTGGAGATGGAAGCACTTACTAGAGATTTCGCGTTTTTCTTGACTGTAACCTCGCAAAGTGTGGACGCCAAGAATCTGAAATATTTTGCCAAGATTTTTAGGGCACTTTCGATTGGGGATTTGGCACTTGTAATACGAGAGAGAGAGCTGATGAAATCAGGGATTTGGCAATGGAAATTAGGAGCGAATTTCAAGTCTATGAGTGAAAGAGGGAAATGAAAGATAAAAAGAGGGAAAGTGAGAGAGGGAAAGTGAGCGAATTTTTTATACACAAAATTTTTACATTTGTCTCTTATTTTGAAATGATAAATTTGAACATTGACAAATATTATTAAAATTATGGTTTGACTTCTCAATTAATAATATAGTTGACAGTATAATAAAAAACCCTCAAATATATTACTTAATGATCATAATTAAAATTATATTATTTAACAGTGACTTTTTCTTTTCATATTCCTAATTTATAAGTTTTTTAAATAAATATTTATTCATTTCTTTAAATTTCAAATATTATATTATTTATTTAATTTTTTTTCAAAAATTATATTTCACTAAAATTAAAATTTATTTTTTATTTCATAAATAAATAACATTTTTTTAAATTTTTATATATTTTTACATTTTATGAATTAATAAAAATTAAATAATAATTCTTTTCTAAAATGTTGCACAAAAAATAAACTTTTAGTAGCATTATAAATAAATAAATAAAAATGCTACAATGTAGTGCTGCTAAATATGTTATTTATTGTAGTGAGATTTAGGGATTTTAAGAGATTTTAGAGAGTTAAGTAGGATTCATCTTTTGCTATGAATGTATATGTGTGTGTTGAGACAAGTAATTTTTAAAATTGTAAAAAAAAAATTAATGAATAGAGCTAATTTTCATTGTAGTGATAATGCAAAAGGTAAAGGCAATAAGAATAAAGAAAAAAATATACTGGGGTTGAAATGGATGGTGTAGGGGAAAGTTTTATTGGAAGAAAATGAAAAGTAATTCACTCTAGGTTTTTTTTAAGGCATTTACTATTTTTTAAATAAAATATTATTTAAAATTTAGTCAAACACGGTCAATAAAAAAATTCTATCATAAAGTTTTTGATATAATTAATTTCTATCACTAGTCTATCATCAATTCTTGATAGACAAAAAATTTATCACAAGTACATCATTAAGTGTCTGATAGATCATAATTCTATCATAACTCCATCATCCTTTTATGATATAATGATTTTTGCCATAAAGTGTCAGTCATCTATTCTCATTTTTCTTGTAGTGTTTTTCCTTCTTTAAGAATGGGCAATTATATAAGTTTTCACAAACTCGTTGAATTCTATATTGTGTTACTCCTAAAGTTGTTAATTTGGGTGTAATGTAGTTTTTTTTCTTTTATTGCTCGGTTAGGCACTTTAGTTACTATAATGCTTAGTTATGGCTTTTTTGCATTCAAACTAGTCCAATCTCTTTACCGCATTAATTTTAAGCTATAGTTAACAATCTCAAAAATTAGACCTAAGCAAACCATTTTTACTTTGCTTCATGTTAAGAAAACTACAATTTATAGATCCCAGTAAGCCTAAGAAAATCTTGTAATCATGTATAAAGATAGCAATTCACTGTTATGTGAACTCCATTTGATGCAAAAGAAAAGAACAAAACAAGTCCTAGCAACAAAGTAGCCTGTATTTGACTCTTAACCTTTTGACATTCAACTTTAGCTTCCCTCATGCCCTCTTCAAGCTCTATCTTATTTCTCTCCTCCTGAATTTTCAAGTCCTATACGTAAATATAAAAACCAAGACAATATGGAGAACTAAATACAATCAAATACACAGCTTGAGAATTCACACAGGGCATGACATTAGGCTACCATAAGAAGTCCTATGGTGAGCAAGAAAAAAACACCATAACTAACAAATTTAACGTCAAGTCTAATAATCAACAATAAATTCTATGTATTGTATAAATAATGATGGATGAAATACAGAGAAAAGCCAATACATAAAAGTAGAGTAGTATAGATAGCATGAACTAGAATACCTCATCAAAATGCATATGAAAGGATTCTATTAAAAGCACAATTTCCTGGTGATGCACACCTTTTGATGTATGGATAGAAATTTAAGCAATCTTTAGCTTAAAAATTTGGTCCCAAAAAGAATGCCAAAGCATCACATAAAAGAAATGGAAGTACATAATTTTGGACCAAGACTTGCTAAAAAATAGACAATTCTCAAACAGAATCAGCAACGGTTAGCTTTTCACAAGCTAAGCATTTATCAAATGAAAATGCCTCTTGGCTGTTGGAGGAAATGTAACCTCTCACAATTACAAATTGCTCCAAGTTCAACAAATTATATCCAATTGAAAAACTGAGTAGATCTATGAGTTCAATTTTAAATGCATTATGAGACTATAAAACCCAAACAGAAACAGATCTAACACAAGAAAAATGTTAATAATTTCAACATATGATGGGTTCCATCATTCTACAACACATTAGCATGTGTTGAAATTATTCTCTTTTAGCCATTTACTGCTACATTGTCCATTCTAGAGAACATTTCTACAAAAGTTTTCATCACAATCAACAATGATACTTTCGACTCCTAGGATTTGATTTTGTGAAATAACTGATAATTTATCACTTATTCTAAAATCTTAAGCTCAAAGGTATGAAATTAACAACAATATTTACACTCTGACACACCTCTTCAGAGCAATTGCACGTGGACCAAACACAACTTAATATTATTTTGATTATTGTCATTAATGCAAGCAGGACTTGAATACAAGACCATTTGTTCAACTTAGCAAGGCCGTTTGCTTAACTTAGCTGTAATACAATGTGACCAATAGACCCAAAGCTTAATCTTTATATCCGAGGACTCAACAATAGTATTCAAAATCCAGCAATAACAAAATAAGAGGAAAATTCAAGTTAAGTTTAGAATCAGCAAAATAGATAATCTAAAATACTTTGACAATAGGGATTTTCTGACATTTAAAATACTCTAATACTAACTGCAAAATAAAATCAAAGCTTAATTAGTCTTTAACAACTAGCGTATAAATAGTAACAGAATTCACATCAGTATACATTAGCCCAGAGGATTCCATTCCTTGAGCTTAGTAAATTAGAATTACAAAAAATTATTTAGAAATCCGACAGAATACATTAGTATACAGTAACAAAATGTTCCTAAAAATCTATTGTTTTTGCTATTCAGAAATTTATAGATAAATGAGGGTGGGTTTAGAGTTGGAGTTGCTTTAAATAATGCATAGAATTCATTTAGCTACATGATTGGTTGGATCATTTATATATTTCAACATTATATTTCATATAGCTACAAGATAAATTCAATCATTATTCACGCGTATATATTTCAAACTTTATGCAGGTATGGCTCGTCTTCCATGGGTTGTAAAGAAAAGGAATATAACTGTTTTGGTTCAATATATGGAAATGTTGAATAGGATGACCTTTCTTTTCATTCTCATGCTGTTTATTATTATTTCTAGAGGATGATCAAGTACAAATGAATTTTCCTTTAGCTCTTTTCATAGGCATAAAATACGTCAACTGAATATTTTTAGAATGATTCATTCTAGTGACCTAGCCTATGCTGAAAGTAATCGCATGGATAGGAGAACATTTGCTATTTTGTGTCACCATCTTAGAACTATCAGGGGTTTGTAGGGGACAAAAATATGGACGTTGAAGAAATGGTTTCTTTATTCTTAAATATTATTTCTCATGACGTTAAGAATAGAGTTATGAGGCGACAATAAGCACGCTCGGGAGAAACAGTCAGTAGACAATTTAATAAGGTCTTGAATGCTTTGTTACATGTCCATGAGTTACTGTTAAAGACTCCAGAGCCAATTCTAGATAATTCAACTGATGAGAGGTAAAAATGGTTTAGGAATTGCTTAGGAGCACTAGATGGTACATATATTAAAGCGAATGTGCCTACATTAGATAGGACTAGGTATCGTACTAGGAAAAATGAAATTGTTACCAACGTACAATGAGTCGTCTCGCAAGATATGCAATTTATTTATGTCTTGCCTGGATGGGAAGGATCAGTTGCTGACTCTAGAGTCTTATAGGATGTTTTATCTAGGACAAATAGGTTAAAAGTTCCACAAGGTAAGTTAATTTTTTTTCCTTGTTTTAATAAATGCTATTTTATACAGCATAACTACTATTTTTACTAAACTTTGTCATTTGATCTGCAGGATACTACTACCTTTGTGATGCTGGTTATCCCAAAGGTGAAGGCTTCTTGGCACCATATAGAGGACAGCGATATCATTTAAATGATTGGGATATCCCACCTAATACTCCTGTTGAAATTTTAATATGAAATATTCTTCAGCTAGAAATGTAATAGAGAGGGAAATTTGGATTGTTGAAACGGCAATGGGCAATTCTTAGAGGTTGATCATGATATCCTGTCAAAATCCAATTTCGTATTATCTTGGCATTGGTCTCCTTCACAACTTGATTAGACGAGAAATGCCTGTAGATCCTGTATAACAAGCTTTGCGAGAAAGTGAACATGATGCTAGTGGCAACGATGATGGCGAAAAAGAGGACAATATAGACAATAATCATTATACACATATCAAAACATCAAATGCATGGAATGTTTCAAGAGACAGCTTGGTTACAAAAATGTTTAAGCATTGGTGAAAGAATCGACATTCATAGGTTGGCTTATTGTGCTTGATTATGTTTGGTTGTGCTTGAACAATCGTAGTGAAATACATGCAGTTTTATGTGAACATTTTAAGGCCTTTTAATTTAAAGTTTCAATGAACAATTTTGTCGCTTTGGTGTGAAAGATTAAATGAACAATTTTATCTCCTTATTTTGAAATTTATAAATATAATAGTATTTCTATTTCACATCTATGTCTTTCGATTAATTTATAACAGTTACTACTTTTTTCACAGTTTTTTCTAATCTAACTTGATGTGAGTTATATCTACATTTAGCAAAATGGATGCTATAGACTGACAACCCCCAAATACAGTAAAAAAGCATCAATGGACTATAGCTGAGAATAGCAAGTTGGCAGAGTGTTTATTGGAGATAGCTAATAGTGGAAGGTGGAAAGCAGATAATTGAACTTTTAAACCATGCTATTTACAACAATTAGAAAAAATGATGAATGAGAAGATTCCTGATTGTGGACTAAGAGCACAACCTCACATTGATTCTCGTATCAAGATTCTAAAGAAACAATTCAATGCAATTTCTGAGATGTTAAGACCTGCTACAAGTGGATTTGGTTAGAACGATGAACTCAAGTGTGTTGTCACTGAACAAAGTGTGTTTGATGATTAGGTTAAGGTAAGGATTTCTGCTGTTTGTTTACATAGTTGAATGTCATTATAGTACAACAAATTTAAAGCATTTCCTTCCACTTGTCCTATCTAATGTTTGTTGTATGTCATCTAACATTTACACAGAGTCATCCAAATGCAAAAGGCTTAAGGAACAAATCATTTCCACATTTTGATGATTTGGGAACTGCGTATGGGAAGGACCGTGCCAATGGACAAGGTGCAATGGGGTTTTTTAAAACGGTTAAAGAGATTAATAGATAGGTAGGGAGTGATCAAAATATTGAGTTCGATCCATTCAACCTAGTAGATGACCTTATTAGTACTACAAGCATGAGTCAAACAAGCACACCAGTTGGTTCAGCACAAACAGGTAGAAAAAGTAGGAAAATATCAAGAAATGTGGATCCTTTAGTTGATATGTTGAATGTCATAGTGCAAAAATTCGGTGAAATACATGCTGCTGCTAGTGACAACATTAGAAGAATTGCTAGTTGCTTGCAGGTTGAAACTGATTGAGTAACTAGGAGGATTAAAATCTTTGATGAACCTAAAAAAGTTAAAGGGCTAACAAATGCACAATGAGTTAAAGTTGGACAACTTCTTATCCAAAATCAAGCTAACCTAGATTTTTTCTTCACATTGGAAGACGAATACAAACTTTAATTTCTTGTTGAACTGTTGGAATGAGATGGAATGGAACTTTTTTGGTTTTTTTGGCAAACTTTGTTGCTGATGGCATTTGGTGAACTTTTTAGTCATGATTTCGGAAACTTTTGATGGCATTCTGGAGTAGTCATCGACTTTTGGCCATATCGTGTGGAAAAATGTTACTAACTTTGATGTTCTTCATTTTGAAAAATAGTATTACAATGAAACTTAAATCACCTTGCTTTGCAAATAGCAGAGTCTTGCCTTGTTTTGGAGCTTTGTTTACATCATTATATGAAATTTGTAATATTGTTTTACATCTATCATCAAATTTTTCTTGAATTCCTATGTTTTATTAGACATGTATGATAGCAGGTTTGTTTTCTTCTTGCATGTTTGTTTATTTTTTATTTGTTGTCTAAACATTGAAATAGGTGGAGTCGTCAAGAGCTTGGCAACACAATATTTTTTTGAATTGTAGAATAAAGGATGAAAACAAAGTACGTCCAACTAGTCTACATGTGTAAGAATGATTTCTTTGTAATAAAAGTGTGAATCTTTTTTTAAAAAAACATTTATGCATCTGACCTTTCCAATATAGCATACAGCAAAATTATTAATAAATTTATGATAAATTTATATGAACATTTTATGATAAATTTATAAATTATTTATAGTAATTTATAATAAATTTATAAAAAATTTTAAAAAAATTATTTATTGTAATTTATAATGAATTTATGATAAATTCAAAAATATTTTTAAAGTATTTATAGTAATTCATAATAAATAATTTTTAAAATCTTCAAAATTATTATCCTCACACACACATGCACACACACACACATACACACATATATATATTTTACAGTTATACTAGAACAAGAAGAAAATTTAAGTATTTTTGATACAGTAACAAACTTTGTGTTGTCAAGTTTACTCATATAATGAATAAAATTAACATTCCTGTGTACAACGAAATACAATAATCTGATTTTTATAGTAATCTAGACCAAGATTACTGTGGATAATCAAACACGGTAATCATACTTTCCTAGAGATCAGATTCCCAGGTTTTACTTTTCTAACAATGTGAATCTCATCCTCCAGATTCCTACCTCTTTACTAAACGGCCCCCTAGGGAATCGTAGGATTCCCTGTGTAAAGGCCACGGATCTGTAATAAACCAATTTTTTAAAAATGATTATCGTACTTTGGGTTATATCTGAATAACTAAAAAATATGTGTTTATTATCTATTTATAATATTATTTAATTATTAATACTTATAATACTTTTTAATTATTTCGGGCAAACAATTTTTATATAAATTATTTTATAGCATTATTTTATATGAATAAAAATAATAATTTGTAATATTTGAAAATATATATCTAATTTTTTAATTTTTGTAAAAATATATGACCACATACTTTATATCAAAGTTTAAATTTTATTTTTTAATTAATATGAAAATCAAAATAAGTTAAAATTAATATTATAAATCAAAGTATTTGATGAAATAATTTAAATTTTACATATAGATATTATAAATTTAAATAATTATATTTGATATACATTTTAATTATAAATTAGAAATACATATGCATAAATAATAATTTAAGGAATATTTTAAAATATTATATTCATTAAATAATTATTCAAATAAATAAATTAGTATGAAATTTGAAAATAATTAAAATTTAAAAAAAATAAAAATTTAAAAAAATTAAAATTTATGAAAATAAATAAATATTGAAAATTTATGAAAATAAATAAATATTTAAATCCGTCACTATGAATCAAACTTCCACAAGGCAAAATTTCTAAAAGGGAAGAGAAACTTGACAAACTAGAACAAATTAAGATTTATTCTTTCGAATCTCATCTTGATCTTCTATTTCTTGCAATTCCAGTACAAGATAATCACATAACCTTCCCTAATTGTCCCGTCTTCTCAAAAATGGCATCTGCCATAACCTTGAGTGCTGTGGAAATTTAATCTGCGAAGGGGAACCAGTATTCCACTTGTGCATCCAATAATGAATCCAAAAGTGCCTCCAGCAATGAGTCCAAAATGAAGCTCCTGGTTTGACGGGTCCCCTGGGACAGAAGGAACAGGAGTACTGGGCTTTGTACTACATGAGCGTTGTACAAACTGACCACCTGAAGGGATTGGTCCTTGAAGATTGTTGTCTGAAACATTGAACGAAGACAAGAAATGGAGATCACGGAGTGAGTCAGGGATTTCACCTGATAGATGGTTTCCAGATAGTTCCAAACTCTCTAAGTTGGTGAGTTGAGACATTTGATTGGGAATGTTGCCGGAGAAGTTGTTATGGCTGAGATCAAGTACATGAAGGGCCTTTAGTTGTCCAACCTCAGTAGGGATATTGCCGCTGAGTTTGTTGTTCCTCAGTATGATTTGCGGTGGCATATTGGAGAGTTTATTATATTGTTGACAAGGAACATTATTCGTAGGTAATATAAAGATCGGCAACTCTAAATTGCCCTTGTCAATTCGATTGTAAGCCTGTTTGGAGGCCAACGCTGCCACTCCACCAAGTTCCTTTGGAAATTCCCCGAAAAAGAGGTTATGACCCAAATGTATACGGAATAGGTTCGGAAAATTCCCTAACCACCCTGGAATTGAACCAGTTATTAGATTTTCTGATAAGTTCAAGATCTGTCACTTTCTGAGCCTACTTAGCCAGCTTGGCAGTTGACCACTTAGTTGGTTGCCCCTTAAGCACAGAACTTGGAGATTTTGAAATCCATCCGAGGCTGTTAGTTGGTCATTATCTGGCATTGGTTCGTACATGAAAGCTTTAGTGAGGATGAGAACACTTAGCTAGGTTCTTGCAACCCATTAAAATTTTCATGGCACCAGCGATGCTGGTTAAGTTGTTTCCAGAAAGTGACAGGTAGGACAGTGACTCTAGAGCAACTATATTTGGTGAAAGGTTTCCCACTAGATTATTACCAGTCAACCTAATTGCAATGAGCAACTTGCATGAAGTAAAAGTTGATGGAAAGCTACCTGTAAAATTTTTGTAACCAAGGTCAAGAGTACGAAGCTGGAGAAGCATGGAGAAATTAAAAGCAGAAAGATCTCCTTTGAAGTGGTTGATCCGTAAATTCAATGTGACGAGATTGATGCAATTCTCCATAGAAGGGGGCAGTGAACCGGATAGGTTATTATCATGAAGGATCAAATGTTTCAAGTTGGTAAGACGCCCAATATCTTGAGGAATCAAGCCAGTAAACTGGTTCTTGTAAAGTTCAAAAGTAGTTAGGTTTCTTAATTGGATGATGCTGTTTCTAATGGATCCAGATAAGTGATTAAAAGGTAAAGATAACTCTTCAAGTGATGGGGCAGAGTAAATGTCCTCGGGAAGTAAACCCGAGATGTCATTGAAACCTGCCCGAAAAGTTTGCAATTTAGAGCAATTTCCTATTCCAGGAGGAACCTGGCCGCTGAAATCATTGTAGGAGAAATCCAGGAGGGTAACAGGGCAAGAGGAATTTGTCCAGGCAGAGGAAGGGATAGTGCCTGTGAAACTATTGTTACTGACGTTAAAACTCAATAAATTTTCAGCCAGCTGAAAGAAGGATGATGGGATTGTCCCATTGAAATGATTGCTGGACATATCAACAAATTTGATAGAACTGGATGACAGAGATGACGGAAATTCACCAGAAAGACAGTTATAACTTACGTCGAGAGTTTCAAGTTGGGTTAATGCTGGCCAGGAGCCCTTGAGAAGAGAGCCAGAGAGGCTATTGTGGGAAAGGTTGAGATGTGAGAGATGTGTGAGGTTTCCAATATATGGGGAGATTTTGCCGCGAATGGCTCTCCGGGGTAGCCACAGATGAGTGACACGATCATTAACATCACACTTAATGCCTTCCCATTGACAACAATCAATGGAAGAAGACCAATTCAAAGGAGGAGAAGTGTTGAAGTTAAGAAATAATAGGGCCTCTTGATCTAGTCGGTTGCAGGTTTGATAAGCTGATGCTAAATAGAATGGGAATAATAGTAGTACAAGATGTGAGAGCATGTTAAGCTTTATTGTTAACATTTTTGTTTATTGCGTGTGGCTACAAATCTTTGCTTAATTATCTTATATTTCATGAGTGGAGAATATATAAAGCTAGCTATATAATGAGAAGTCTACCAACTTCATCTTATCATTTCGGTTAACCTGTCATCTCATCGCTGACAGCATTAGAATATGAAACCTTGAAACTAAAATGGAATGTGAATGTTCATAACATAAAGCTCTAAATGTTTATGTATACTGTCAGGTTATTCAAATGATTTTATTAAAATTACTTTAAATCTTTCAATAAATTTTTTTTTTGGTTTGTTTTAAGTCTATGGAAATTATTGTATTGGGTTTATGCAAAAGTCGGTTTCTACAAAATTGCATTTCTGAAAATTGAAGTTTATGTTAATTTTCAATTTTTTTGCAAAAGTGGGTTTCTACAAAATTGCATTTCTGAAAATTGAAGTTTATGTTAATTTTCAATTTTTTTTGTAATTTTTTATACTTCATCCATTACATAATTATAATTCATTTAAACTTTTAACTTTGATGTGTTTATTCTTTAACTCACTACTCTATTAGTATATATGGAATCTTGGAAGTTGAGATGAAAACAGAAAAACCAAATCTACATTCCCCTTCTAATTGACTCCGATTAAGTTTTAGAGTAATATAGGCGGTGCATTAAGCCCTCTAATTTTATATTCAACCTTACTTTGATATAATTAGCTAGAACTCTTTTTTTGTCCACTTTGCTCAATGAAGATGATCTCTGTTCTGACATAGCTTGAAACATAGGATCCTGGTAAGAGTTGTTTCAGTCTTCCATTGATTCCAAACGAGTCAATTACTCTTAGAAAACCATTTTAATTCCTACCTATCGAATTCAAATTCCATTGTATGGTGGAGATAATTAACTTTTCTTTTAACAAAGAACTATTTCTGAGAATGACACTAAAAATTCTAGTTATTTCTTACAACCAAAATCTTGGTCCTTTTGGTCTTTGCTTGACTTCAGATAAATTACTCTGATTCTCTTCTCTGGATCAATGGACTATTTTTTTGAGAATGACAATATATTTGTTCTTTCTCTAAATAAAAAGTAATTGTATGAACTTAAAGAAAACACGAGCAAAAGTTCCATGATATTTAGCCTTTGCAACATGAAAGCTGTGAGAACACATGAAAAACTCTACAAAAAGTTAACTTTATTAGGCAAATTAAAACAAAACACTTAGAAGAAAGAAAAGAAGACAAGCGCATTTTTACTTTACTCGATTAGATTCGGATTTGAGGACACTTTTGATTGTAGCTGTATAGGTGGAGACTTTTCTCTTGACGAGAAGAGTGAAAGAATAGCAAGTTATAAACGCCAACAAGAATGAAAGACTAGTAATAGTTGAGTATTTGACCTCTTTCAATTGACTCTTGGCTCTACCTATTTAATATGAGACCTATAAAAAGTATAAATCCTTTTAAGTTTTTTGAAGTTATTTATCACTTTTCTATTTCTAATGTTCTTACTCACATTTTCTTTGCCAGGTGTATGAGAGGGTGCAAAAGCCAAAAGTGATTATGAACCCAAATAATCAGTTCAATTCGATGAAGATTATTTCTTGAATAATCTGAACGAAATGTAATATATAGATTATTTTATTTTTTGTTCATTATTTTTTTCTCATATAGAGCTAACCTTAGCTTTGTTTTTTCCTTGAGATCAACCTTTGTTGACTCAGAGTCTACTCTAATATTGGTCGGCTGGGACGCCTACTGCAAAACGAAAGATTTATAACTGTTCTTACAGAAAACTGAGCTTTGTTATGTGAGTTTTGAACACATAATTGACTACTTTTGGTTTCAACTCATGGTGACGATTTTTACAATTTATGTTTAAAGTGTCTGAACACAAAATTGAGCGTTTACGTTTGATTCCAACTAATTGAGATTATTTTCATATATAGTTAATAAAAAAGTGCTTGAACAATAATTGAGTGTTTACTTTTAATTTCAAATAATTGAGATTATTTACGTAACTAATTAGCGGTAAAGTGTTTGAACACATAATTGATTTCTTACTTTTGTTTGGATTGACAGTGATAGGTATGTAGGACAAGGGAAAAGGCTACAAATGTTCATAGCAATAATTGAATTTAATGTTGTAACCACCGATAAAACTAAGTTCAACAGGACCCGGAAATTAATGAAAATTACTTTCTAATCTCTTCCAGTTTTTCTTTTTCATTGTTTACTTTTAGGCCATAGCAGCATGTGTTTGTTAAAGAGAACATATGGAACCATGCAACGCATCAATGTTAATATATAACCTATAAATAAATCTCACACAGTACAAAGAGAAATTTTTTAATCTTGCTTCTCAAGGTTGATATCACTTAAATAAAAGGAACTTGCAACAAATTTAAGTTTAATTTTTATTCCAAATTAGATAATTTTTTATGTTGGCTAAGCTAGGAGGGAAGAGCTTAAAATTAATATTAGAATTGCATAACCATCATATCGCCTATCCTCATTAATATAATTTATATGGTTAGCATTCATTTATCTAATCACATCTTGACATATATATTTGTATGAGTGAGTTTGTATAAAAAATATGTATATATAATATTATTCTTAATATCAAGTACTCTTCCACATGATAATAAAAAATTTATAAGAGTAACTTGACCAAACAAAGCCTCGGAAGACAAAGCAAATATGTTATAATAAGTGTCAAATGTGATACCATTTTAAGGGCAAGTTTGGGGTGGTTGTATCTTAATAAATAATTAGCTTGTGTTGTACATATTTTGGGAATCAAGTAATATAAGTTGCAAGATGTTTTGTGAACTAAAATTTAGAAGTTGATGAGCTTTTCAAAAGAAGTCATAAGTATTTGAAAATTCAACTTTCAAAAATTAATTTTGAATTCAAATCACCAAAGTAGACATATTTATTTTATATAATAGTTTAAAATTTTAAAAAATCTTAATTATAAATTTTGAATAAGATTAATTTATATAACTAATAACTATATAACTAAAATTTTAAATATTTATAAAATAATGTTGAAAACTTTCCAATGGTAGTCGTCACTGGTTTCCAACAATCGTCACTAAAGAGCATTCGAAAACATCGTCAAAATAAAAATTACTAGCCCGAGCCAATCTAAATATTTGCAAAAGTTTCTCTGCTAAAAAGTACGATGAAAAATTTGACTGGTTTTTCCATACTCTCTTCTATGGTCATGGCGTCACATCTTACATTGGTAATAACTATTAACTATTCAGTAGTAAAATCAGCCTACACCAAATATTTTAGTGCTAGCTAGTTGGTCGCTAGAAGCGCTTCGATGAATATCGCCAATGATGACAATCGCGATAATCTAGCAACACCTTTCTGACAATTATAATTTATCTTTTGTTTTGCAAATAGATTTTGTTAGCTAGACTTTAAATATCATAAATGATTATTATACAAGGATAATTTTGTCGTTGTGGTCCATAGCCCTTGGCTTCAATGGGGTCAAGGTTTCCAATCCTTGCAGGGTCACTTACTTAGGACTTGCAAATGAGTCACATATTTCCCTCCTGCAACAATTTTTAGGGTGTGCACGTCATCCCTAATTTCAGAACTCAACGAACAAGGAAAGAATGAGAGATTTTTAGGTTATATTAAAAAAAGATAATTTTGTCGTTTGAAATATTTTAGGACAATCATGAAATTTTACACGTCAAAAGAGATTTTGAAATAATCAGGTTACTAAAATAGGTTAATTTATAATATTCTTGAAAGTTAATCAATTTAAAATGGGTTACTATATAACCTAACTATTGTAGCATAAGAAAAGTAAAGAAATAAATAATTATTTCCTAAGCTACAACAAAGATTTATATGTATGATTTCATAAAAGCTTAAGGAAATTATAAAATAATCAAAATCGAACAAAGGAGGTGGATGCTTTTGAAAACATACTCCTACTTTTGAAAAGTAACATGTCTAAATTGCCCGTAATAAAAATATCAAAAGACATAATAATTAATAGGGGAAATATTATGAAAAATCCTAAACTAAAGCTTAATGCTAAAAATAATCCTAACACTTTTCATAATAATATCCACGAAAATACTGTTAACTTGCATTAGATTTAATATATAAAGTGTATAAAGGTAACTTTAATGATGATCTAAAAAAACTTTTTAAGAAAACTCCTTTAATAACATATAAATATATCTCACACAATACAAATGCAATTTATTGAAAAGAACAGTGTGAGTATAAAACTCAGTAAGTAGGGATAATGTTATATTAGTAAATTTATTTTTTGAAGAACATTATATTATTATAAAATAAAATCTTTGCTCTATTGAAAATCTTTATAAAAAAATTCTAATAATTAGGACGTAATAGATAACATATAATTAAATCTTTTATAAAGCTTTAGAATAAAATAAGCTATTGAATAACTGTATTCTTTAAATACTTGTACTTGTTTCTATACTTTGAAAACTGTAAAAATAATGCACTCCTCAATCACTTAAAACAATGATCATGATAATTCCACTAAAACATTTGTTCAGATTCTATTTGAAGCATAAGACATGATTTTCATTAAAATTCTCTTTTAAGTAACTTTCGTAAATAATACTTGCTTATAAGAAGAAATAAGCCTTGCCTTTCATAGTACTACAAAACAATGAGACAAAATGCCGTCCATCACCAAAAATGAAACAAATGCATTTTATCAAACACCATTCATGCATGAAAAAGGATTTCTCATAGACAACATTCTCTCGCCGGTTATTTTGGTTCTAGGAAATCAAGTTGCATCCTAATTTCATAGCAAGACCCAACTCAACTCAACATACGTCAATACATTTCTCATTAACTCACTCGTAAACAAGATTACGCCTCCAAATTTTATTAATGTCGCCTAAACAAAACCCTAATTTGTGTAACTAGAAGCCATTTCTACAACCAATAAAAACAAGAAGACAAGCTATTGCAGTAATTAAAATAACTAATTAAAATTTACTGGATTGTGCCTATATGAGCGGTAGCCATGAACGAGTCCAGTAACGAACTCTTGACTCAATTTCACCAAACCTCTTGCTTTCTCAACTACTCGGGTTATAGTGTCCATTTCGTTCTATCTTGGCATACTCCCAAACGAGTCGCACTTGGTGGGGGCGATGTTCATCACGGTGTTCGATTAAGATTTGTGGCGATTTTGGTGTTACATGATGGATGGAGAAGAAGTAGGCGCTAGAGATATGATTTATGGGCCATTTGGTGTGGGGTGTTAGGGGCTTGGGAATCGGAATATGATTCCCAACCTGTGTTTGGTTACCATTTTAAACAATTTTAATTCTGGAATATTTCTTTCCCATGGGATTCGGATTATCGTTTAATAGGGTAACATCAACCCCTTTATGGGCCATTTGGTATGGGATGTTAGGGGCTTGGGAATGAGAATATGATTCCCAACCTGTGTTTGGTTACAATTTTAAACAATTTAAACTCTGGAATACATGTTTCCCATGGGATTCAGATTGCTGTCTAACAGGGTAGTATCACCACAAGAGATTGAGCTTTTTACTGTGCCTATTTACCACGGGCCTCCAAAAATGCGGTAAAAATTAGAATTCTACAGCGGGCTATGAAGCCCGAAGTAGAATTTACGAATTTTACTGCGGTTATAGAGGCCTGTAGTAAAAAGATGTTATATAATCTATTTTTTTTATTTTTCCCCATTCTCCCGCTTCTCTCTCTCTCCTTCCCTGTCAAATCCCTAATTTTTTCCTTCCCTAATTTTTCCCTCCCAAAGCTGTAATCTCTCTTACGCTTCCCTGATTCCACATGAAAATCTCTGCAACTATGGTGAATCCCTGATTTCACAGCCTTTCAACGTCGTTAGTCCCACAGTCGCAATTCTCTCCTACGTTAAGCTGCACCGTTCCTCGTTGGTTTGGCGAAACCGAAGACGCCTACATCTCCTGTCTTTTAATTCCTTTTTTTTTAACACCCTTCTCCGCGCTTCTCTCTTATTCTTCCCTGTAAATCCTTAATTTCATCTCTGAATTTCCCTCTCAAATCTGACAGAAATTACGTCTCAAATCTCATCCTTCCCTCTCAAATTCTATGTCGACTTTGCTGCATAGCTGAAGCACGATCGAATTGACGCATCTGGTTTCAATCATGCGGCTGGAAACTGAAGAAACTAAGGGGCAAGATCGAGTTGCAGCATCTGGTTTCAAGCACGCGTCTGGAACACCCAAGTAACTAAGAGGTATGACGTTCTCTATAAATGATACGACTCATTTAATTATTCTTCGTTAAAATGGTTGATAGATTGAATGCAAACACAATGCGTTATTAAACATATTAATTATTCTAAATAAAAACATGAATCAATTTTAAATTAGTATATAAAAGTTGAAAATTAGTGTTACTGATGTTTTTGGATGTTTTCCCAACTTTTATATATATGTTCCTAACTTTTATGGATTTTTTCTTGAAATTTTGGAACTAGGTCCATCAATGCACCCGGTGCATTGTAGCTAAAGCCGAGTCATTGAGGTGATTGCATTATAATATGGTGGAGTGGCAGAAGCAAATCAGTGACAAGTTTGGAGCTGTTAAGGTGATTTCATTATAGTGTATTGTTGTAACGTTGGATAGTAGATTACTGATAAACTAATGGAAGGGATGTGACAGTAATCAAGGGGATTGTTATGAGGCAGTGTTGGTTTGTGGTTGGTGGGTCTTATTAGAACCACCCGAGTTTAGTGAATTCTTCAATTTTTTTTTAAATTCTTTTAACTTCATCTCTTTTTGGATTAAGTTTAGAAGAAATTTGATGTATATAGTTTATTATTTAATTGTTAGCTGTTTAAGGTGGGTAATTTTCTGCTGATTGGTAGAAGATATGCCTGCTTGCTATTATTCGATGAGAGATCCAGCTAGAAAACTTTTTTTTTTCTTCTTTTGGTTAATTCAAGTACTCTGCCTTAGTATCTTAGTGGGGAAGAAAGTGAAGATCTCTGTTGCACTATCAATAATGTTGACTTTTACTCCTATTAAAAATAAGTAAGTAAATATTTTGGACTCACTGCTAATAATGAACATTAATGTTATATTCCCCTCTTTTAGGTTCAAAATAATTGAAGGAACAAAATCTAGGATGTCCAGTGTTATGTGGTGGTGCTGTTCAAATTATGTTGTGTGTCTACTTTAGTGGCCCTATTGACCAGAACATTTTCCTATAGTTTATACTTTAGTGTCTACTTGCTGGCATTTCCTAATATGATTGGTAGAAGATTGATATGGACTGCTTAAATCTGTTCATGTTTAATGGAACACCATGTTGTTGTGTTGGTAAAAACTGCTTCTTCTACTTCTTTTCATCCATTCCTCGGGTGCTTTTGCTGAGAACCAATTTTTCACCTTTGTTTCTCATGTCCACGGTTTGTGTGGTGGATGAAGACAATCGGGGAATATTCATAGTCGATGGAAGCTTCATGAAAAATGCTTAACTTAGGTAATTTTACAGACTATAGGGCTTACCTATGGGCATGCGTTTACAGTGCCTAATGAATATTCCATTAACCAGTAAATCAAGTAAATTAAGCCGCTAGAGTACAGGGCTCAATACATTTTTATGTACAATGCTTTCAACTTGGGATTGGTTGCATTAAAATAATTGTATGTTTGATTTTCTTTACTCATTGTCTATTGAAAGTGATAGTTGTAAATTTCTGTTACTGTGTTTATAGTAACTATATCAGTCATTTTACACTTGGTTTTCTTCAGAACATGCTTCAATGGTTTAATCTGACAGGAAATGTGGATTGAAAGATCAGAAAATTTAGGTTGCTTAGGTAATCTTGATCTAAAGTCTGCTATTATTGATGGTGCATGTGTGTGATTTCTATGAAAATTTGAACAGCTTGATGAAAATATAGTACCACTTGAAATATCAGCTAGAGATGTCTTGCTGAAAATATAAAACATGTGTATCATATCAGAGTAGATGGAGAAAACAAGTCTGGGCCAGAGAAATCTTGTAGAGTCTCAAATGTAAATTATATATATATATATATATGCATTTATATATATTATAAATTTTAGAAAATATGACTAAGGGTATTTGAGTAATTTTATGAGAATTGGGTTGGATAATAGAAATGGGCTTGTGTTGGAAATTGGTAAAGGGGAATTGGGTTTGAATTTGAAATGGTTGGACTTAGGCCCATTGAGCCAAGGCCTCATGTATATAAGAGATGGGGTTCTCTAGAATGAAGGGAAGAAAAAAAAAAGAAAAAGAAGAGAAGAGGAGAAAGAGTTCACGGTTCTAGGAAGCAATAGAAGAGAAAAAGAAGAAGTCAAAAGAGAAGAAGGAAGAGAGAAGAAAAATTTCAAGAAGCTTAGCTTGGAAAACAAGTAGGAGATTCTAACACTATACTTACTTCATGTTATGTGTTTTGTTATTGAATTGATATTGTTGTTATGTATGTGACATGTTTTGACTTGAATTCTTGGTTGCTTGGATGATGAATTATGAGTGAAGTGCTTATTGCAAGTTGCTTGTTGCGATTGCATGAAGAATTATGTGTGAATTGGAGTGTTGTTGAAGTGGAGTAGAGATGATTTTGTGAGAAGTGCAGTTTATGTGACTGTCTTGTGTTGATTGAGTTGATGCGTTTTTCTGGATTGAGAATTGTATGATTTCTCATTTGATTTGGAAAATAGACGTATTAAGCTTTAATTAGCCGTTAATTTCGTTGAATTTGGAGTTAAAACGGATTTTTGGTGAATTTTTTAAGTTGGGAGTTGAATTCTGGAAATGGGACGTTTTGAACCAATTTTGGAATTCGGTTCTGGTGTTTCGCTCGACAGTAAACAGTGTCGAGTGAACAGTATTTGAGTGTTCGAGTGAAAAGTGTCGAGTGTTCGAGTGAAGAGTGTCGAGTGAACAGTATTCGAGTGAACAGTATCGAGAAAACAGTGTCAGGTGAACAGTATTCTCGAATGAATAGTATTTCGAGTGAGCAGTATCGAGTGAATAGTATTCTCGAATGAACAGTGTTTCGAGTGAACAGTATCGAGAAACAGTGTCGAGTGAACAGTATCGAGTGTCGAGAAAAATTTTAGAACACCCTAAATTGACTGTATACTTCTCAAAAAGTCCTGGATTTTGCATAAAAATCATATTTTCTTAAGATTTATCATAGTAATGATATTGTAAGACTATTAATGTATGCATTGGACCTTGGATGGCCCGTTTTGTATACGGATCCAAGGAGAATGCTGATAAAAGGATGACGTGATGTGTTGGACCTTGGGTGGACCATTCTGTATACGGACCTAAGGGGAACACGGATATGATGATGTGATGTGTTGGACCTTGGGTGGACCGTTTTGTATACGGACCTAAGGGGAACACGGATATAATGATATGAGGTGTTGGACCTTAGGTGGACCGTTCTGTATACGGACCGAAGGGGAACACGGATATAATGATATGAGGTGTTGGACCTTGGGTGGATCGTTCTGTAAACGGACCTAAGGGGAACACGGATATAATGATATGAGGTGTTGGACCTTGGGTGGACCGTTCTGTATACGGACCTAAGGGGAACACGAATGTTTCGATGTGATGTGTTGGACCCTGGGTGGACCGTTCTGTATACGGACCTAAGGGGAACACGAACAGAAATTTCATGTGTGAACGAACATAACAGTTTGATATATTAGTATTGGATGCCTACTCCTGTGATTGAATGTTTGTGGAATGTGAATAATTTCGTATAATGTTAGAACTTTCCTACTGGGCTTTAGGCTCACCCCCTGCTTCCACAGGTACACAGAAGGACGCTCATCCTAGAGATGTCCCAGAGCTTTCTTAGAAGTCTGGAGTCAGTATGCATATAATTTTGGGGACTGTCTTGATTCTCCTAGTATGTAATGAGAGATTTTGCTTAGTGACAATTAACTGATGTAGTGATTTTGTCACCAGTGTATGTAAAATTAATTTTGAACAAATAGTCATAAGTTGTAATGAATTCTTGTGATGTATATATAAAAAAAAAATTTATGAGATATGGATGACGTAATTTGTATTAAATTCTTATTCAATCACACCCTAAAATCTCTAAATAAGAGATGTTAGGGCGTGACAGTGTGGTATCAGAGCCTAGGCTTTACTGTGGACCTATGGAAAGGAGGTAGATGGTCTGGGAGGGGTAGAGTCATGTTTGTGCTCTTGCATGTGCCTTGAATAACTGTTTGTGGTGTTTATGTTCTAAATGTTGTAAATTTTATCACTTATGTTTTTGCCACTGACAAAAATTAGATAATGAGTTCTCCTACGCGAAGTGCTTCAAGCTCTAACCCACCTGAGGGTGGTGAGAGGTCAGAATTTTATAGGGCCATGAGAGATGTGGCCAATACATTGGCCGAAACGGTGGCAAACACGGTTAGGGAGACTCTTCGTGCTAACCCACCACCGCCGCCTCAACCAGTGTTAGAGACGGGTGTTGACAATAGAATGAAGGGTGCACTTAGAGAAGTCCAACGCCACAATCCACCTACTTTTAATGGGGAGCCCGACCCGAATGTTGCAGAAGATTGGCTTATACGAGTTGAGCGCCTCTTCAATCTTTTGCAAGTTGAAGAAGATCTACGGGTTAGGGTGGCAACTCATCTGTTGTCAGGAGAGGCATTACAGTGGTGGACGTCTGTTGAGCGTATTCGAGGAGGGAACATTCTTACATGGAAGGACTTCTTTACTGCTTTTCTGGATAAATATTTTCCTACGGTTTTTCGAGACCAAAAGGAAAATGAGTTTATATACTTGACCCAGGGGAATATGACGGTGCAACAGTATGAGGCACGATTTACTGCTTTATCCCGTTTTGTACCTGGGTTGGTGGCAGATGAGGCTAGCAAGGCCCGGAGATTTTTAAAGGGATTGAGAGATGACATCAGACCCTCAGTGGCAGTGTGTAGATTGACGACATATTCTGATGTGGTAGAGACCGCCTTAGTGGTAGAATAGGAGATATCCCAGAGTCACAGGGTGGGGGTTATTGGCATACCTCTTAGAGGAGCGAGACAGCAGGATCGTTCAGCTAAGAGACAGAGAACTCAGTCCAGTAGGACTTCCTTTAATTCTCAGTCTCAGCAGCTGCAATCTCAAGGCTCCATGGCAAGTGGGTCCTCACAGAGTCAACGAGTTTGTTATGGGTGTGGGAAACCAGGTCACTTGCGATATCAGTGTCCTAGATGTTATAGATGCGAACAATACGGTCATATACAATGGGATTGTCCGGCAGGGATGAGAGGTCCTCAGAGTGCCACTAGTCAGATCCCACCGACTTCTCGACAAGGGTCAGGGTCACAGACTAGACCTCCGTTTCAAGGACGTGATACTCATTCCCTTCAGACATCTCAGAGGTCTCAGGCAGCTTCTTCTCAATCCGTTAGACCTCCAAGATTAGTTCAAAGCACTAGACAGCAGGGACAGATGGCTCAGGGACGAGTTTTTGCTTTGACTCAACCGACAGAGCCTACAGACCACGGAGTTGTGGGAGGTACATTATTGGTTTTTAATGCATGGGCTCGTGTTTTATTTGATTCTGGAGTTACTCATTCTTTTATATCCACCTATTTTGCATTTGCATTAGGATTAAAGTCTGAGTTGTTGGATTCTGTATTACAAGTGGAGTCACCTATGGGTAGTACTTTAGAGGTTGGGAGGATATGTCACTCCTGTATGTTAGAAATCAATGGGCACTATCCGTGTTCCCCTTAGGTCCGTATACAGAACGGTCCACCTAAGGTCCAACACATCACATCATCCTTTTATCAGCATTCTCCTTGGATCCGTATACAAAACGGCCCATCCAAGGATCAATGCATACATTAATAGTCTTACAATATCATTACTATGATAAATCTTAAGAAAATATGATTTTTATGCAAAATCCAGGACTTTTTGGGAAGTATACAGTCAATTTGGGGTGGTTCTGAAATTTTTCTCGACACTCGATACTGTTCACTTGATACTGTTTCTCGATACTGTTCACTCGAAATATTGTTCATTCGAGAAAACTGTTCACCCGATACTGTTCACTCGAACACTGTTCACATGACACTGTTTTCTCGACACTGTTCACTCGAACACCCGACACTGTTCACTCGAACACTCGAATACTGTTCACTCGAACACTCAAATACTGTTCACTCGAACACTCGACACTGTTCACTCGAACACTCGACACTTTTTACTCGAACACTCGAACACTGTTCACTCAACACTGTTTACTGTCGAGCGAAACACCAGAACCGAATTCCAGAATTGGTTCAAAATGTCCCATTTCCAGAATTCAACTCCCAACTTCAAAAGTTCACCAAAAATCCGTTTTAACTCCAAATTCAACGAAATCAACGGCTAATTAAAGCTTAATACGTCTATTTTCCAAATCAAATGAGAAATCATACAATTCTCAATCCAGAAAAACGCATCAACTCAATCAACACAAGACAGTCACATAAACTGCACTTCTCACAAAATCATCTCTACTCCACTTCAACAACACTCCAATTCACACATAATTCTTCATGCAATCACAACAAACAACTTGCAATAAGCACTTCACTCATAATTCATCATCCAAGCAACCAAGAATTCAAGTCAAAACATGTCACATACATAACAACAATATCAATTCAATAACAAAACACATAACATGAAGTAAGTATAGTGTTAGAATCTCCTACTTGTTTTCCAAGCTAAGCTTCTTGAAATTTTTCTTCTCTCTTCCTTCTTCTCCTTTCACTTCTTCTTTTTCTCTTCTTTTCCTTCCTGGAACCGTGAACTCTTTCTCCTCTTCTCTTCTTTTTCTTTTTTTTTTTCTTCCCTTCATTCTAGAAAACCCCATCTCTTATATACATGAGGCCTTGGCTCAATGGGCCTAAGTCCAACCATTTCAAATTCAAACCCAATTCTCATAAAATTACTCAAATACACTTACTCATATTTTCTAAAATTTATAATATATATAAATGCATATATATATAATTTACATTTGAGACTATGGATTTCACGGAGTATGATGTGATACCAGGAATGGATTGGTTGTCTGCTTATCGAGTTCTATTGGATTGTCACAAGAAGAAAGTGATCATCCACATGCCGAATGGCATCATTTTTAGTTTTTATGGGGATAAATATGCATTATTGCATTATCATTTGCTTGGGTCGCAAAACAAGAAAGGGATGAGGAACATGATGGCAAGTATATTAGTAGAATAGACTAATAAAGGGGTTTCTGAACTTCCTCGGGTGGTGAATGAATTTCCTGATGTTTTTCCTGAAGAATTGCTCGAGTTACCTCCAACTAGAGAAGTGGAGTTTGCTATTGAAGTGTATCCGGGCGTGGCACCTATATCAGTTGCTCCTTACCGAATGGCTCCAGCAGAGTTGAAGGAGCTAAAGTTGCAGATAGAAAAATTGTTAGAGAGAGGATTTATTCGGCCCAGTACTTCTCCTTGGGGTGCACCAGCTTTGTTCGTGAAGAAGAAAGATGGTTCATTGCATTTATGCATTGATTACAGGCAGTTGAATCGGGTTACAGTGAAAAACAAATATCCTTTACCTGGGATTGATGATTTGTTCGACCAATTGAGAGGATCTTGTTGTTTTTTCAAGATAGATCTTCGTTCGAGTTATCATCAATTGAGAATAAAGGAAGGAGATATACCCAAAACCGCTTTTCGTACCCGGTATAGACATTATGAGTTCTTGGTCATGCCATTTGGACTAACTAATGCTCCTGCTGCCTTTATGGATTTGATGAATCGTGGTTTTAGACCTCACTTAGATCAATTTGTAATTGTGTTCGTGGATGATATCCTTATTTATTCTTCATCTGAGGTTAAACATGAGCAACATTTACGCGTGGCACTTCTAACACTGAGAGAGCATCATCTTTATGCCAAGCTGAGTAAATGTGAATTTTGGCTATCAGAAGTAAAATTTTTAGGCCATGTGGTGTCAAGACAAGGAATCTCACTGGATCCATCAAAAGTAGAAGTAGTTATGAAATGGGAACGACCAAAGAATGTGTTTGAAGTCCGCAGTTTCTTGGGTTTAGCAGGATACTATAGAGAACTTTTCCCGATTGGCTACTCCAATGACCAGGTTAACAAGGAAAGGAGTTAGATTCGAATGGAATGATGCATGTGAGCAAGCATTCCAAGAATTGAAGAAAAGATTAACTTCAGCACCTATCCTTGTGATACCACAACGTGGAGTTGATTATGTAGTTTTCACCGATGCTTCCTTGGATGGGTTAGGGTGTGTGTTAATGCAACATGGTCGAGTTGTAGCCTATGCATCTCGTCAGTTGAAACCTCATGAGCAGAATTATCCCACTCATGACCTAGAACTTGCTGCAGTAGTGTATGCTTTGAAGATTTGGCGACATTATCTGTATGGTGAGAGGTTCGAAGTCTTTTGTGATCATAAAAGTTTGAAATACATTTTCACTCAAAAAGATTTGAATATGAGACAACGAAAATGGATGGAGTATTGGGAAGACTATGATTTCTCTATCCGCTATCATCCAGGTAAGGCAAATGTGGTGGCTGATGTATTAAGTAGGAAGTCGAGGGCCATGGTTAGTGCAATGATAGGGGAGTGGAGCATGTTGCGATCTGTTTATGATTATGATATCTTGGTTGAGGATCGCGGAGATCAAATTTGCCTTTTTACACTTGTTGCCCAACCGTCTCTTGTGAATAGAGTGATTGAATGGCAACATCAAGATTCAGAGACCAAAGCCTTGTATGAGCACGTATTACACGGTGATGGGAGTATGGATTGGACCATTGGTGCAGATGGGAGTCTACGATTCAAGGGCAGGATCTTTGTTCCATCGAGTAAAGAGGGTAAAGATGATATTCTTAAGGAATTTCATCATTCCAAATTTGCTGTTCATCCTGGTGGTACAAAGGTGTATCATGATTTACGTCGACAGTTTTGGTGGAAAGGAATGAAGAAGGATATTGTTGAATATGTGGCTAGATGCCTTACTTGTCAACAAGTGAAGGCTGAGCATCAAAGACCTGCAGGACTACTCCAACCATTGCCTATAGCAGAGTGGAAATAGGATCACATCACCATGGATTTTGTTACTGGATTACCACGTTCTTTAAAAGGGAAGGATGCAATCTGGGTGATTGTAGATAGATTAACCAAAGTATCACACTTTCTTCCTATACATACAACCGATTCAGTGGATGTTTTGAGTCGGTTGTACATTAAAAAAATTGTAAGATTGCATGGAGTTCCAGTTTCAGTGTTGTCAGACAGAGATCCCTGGTTTACAGCTCAATTTTGGCAAAGCCTCCAAAGAGCTATGGGCACTCAGTTGTTATTTAGTACAGTCTTCCATCCTCAAACTGATGGTCAATCAGAACGTACTATTCAAATTTTAGAAGATATGATGAGAGCTTGTGTGATGGATTTCCAAGGTAATTGGGAGGATCATTTACCACTCGTGGAATTCGCATACAACAATAGCTACCAGTCAAGTATTGGAATGGCACCTTATGAGGCACTCTATGGTAGACCGTGTAGGTCTCCTTTATGTTGGATGGAAGTAGGGGAAGCTACTTTACTAGGGCCTGAGCTTGTACGAGAGACAACTGAAAAGGTGAAATTGATACGTCAACGTTTGCTTACAGCCCAAAGTAGACAGAAAAGCTATGCAGACAAGAGGAGACGACCATTAGAATTCAAAGTGGGGGACCATGTGTTTTTAAAGGTGTCTCCACGTAAAGGCTTGATGCGTTTTGGGCAGAAAGGTAAACTTGCTCCACGTTATATTGGTCCATTTGAAGTCCTAAGGCGGGTTGGTGAAGTAGCTTATGAGCTAGCGTTGCCGCCACGTTATCGGGAATTCATAACACATTCTATGTATCCATGCTAAGAAAGTATGAACCTCACCCAACACATGTACTTGACTGGAGTGAGTTGGATATCCAACAAGATGTTTCGTATGAAGAGGTTCCTATTCAAATCCTGGACTCGAGAGTGCAAGTCTTGCGTGGCAAGTCCATCCCATTACTCAAGGTCTTGTGGAAGCATCATGATGTTGAAGAGGCCACGTGGGAGTTAGAGTCAGAGATTCAAAGAAAGTACCCTGAACTTTTGAATACAAGAGGTAATTTCTGATTCATGTTTTCAAATTTCAAGGACGAAATTTTTTTTAGGAGGGTAGGTTGTAGAGTCTCAAATGTATATATATATATATATATGCATTTATATATATTATAAATTTTAGAAAATATGACTAAGGGTATTTGAGTAATTTTATGAGAATTGGGTTGGATAATAGAAGTGGGCTTGTGTTGGAAATTGGTAAAGGGGAATTGGGTTTGAATTTGAAATGGTTGGACTTAGGCCCATTGAGCCAAGGCCTCATGTATATAAGAGATGGGTTTTTCTAGAATGAAGAGAAGAAAAAAAAAAGAAAAAGAAGAGAAGAGGAGAAAGAGTTCACGGTTCCAGGAAGGAAAAGAAGAGAAAAAGAAGAAGTGAAAAGAGAAGAAGGAAGAGAGAAGAAAATTTTCAAGAAGCTTAGCTTGGAAAACAAGTAGGAGATTCTAACACTATACTTACTTCATGTTATATGTTTTGTTATTGAATTGATATTGTTGTTATGTATGTGACATGTTTTGACTTGAATTCTTGGTTGCTTGGATGATGAATTATGAGTGAAGTGCTTATTGCAAGTTATTTGTTGTGATTGCATGAAGAATTATGTGTGAATTTGAGTGTTGTTGAAGTGGAGTAGAGATGATTTTGTGAGAAGTGCAATTTATGTGACTGTCTTGTGTTGATTGAGTTGATGCGTTTTTCTAGATTGAGAATTGTATGATTTCTCACTTGATTTGGAAAATAGACGTATTAAGCTTTAATTAGCCGTTGATTTCGTTGAATTTGGAGTTAAAACGGATTTTTGGTGAATTTTTGAAGTTGGGAGTTGAATTCTGGAAATGGGACGTTTTGAACCAATTCTGGAATTCGGTTCTGGTGTTTCGCTCGACAGTAAACAGTGTCGAGTGAACAGTATTCGAGTGTTCGAGTGAAAAGTGTCGAGTGTTCGAGTGAACAGTGTCGAGTGTTCGAGTGAACAGTATTCGAGTGTTCGAGTGAAAAGTGTCGACTATTCGATTGAACAGTGTCGAGTGAACAGTGTTCGAGTGAACGGTGTCGAGAAAACAGTGTCGTGTAAACAGTGTTCGAGTGAATAGTATCGGGTGAACAGTTTTCTCGAATGAACAGTATTTCGAGTGAACAGTGTCGAGAAACAGTATCAAGTGAACAGTATCGAGTGTCGAGAAAAATTTCAGAACCACCCCAAATTGACTGTATACTTCTCAAAAAGTCCTGGATTTTGCATAAAAATCATATTTTCTTAAGATTTATCATAGTAATGATATTGTAAGACTATTAATGTATGCATTGGACCTTGGATGGGCCGTTTTGTATACGGATCCAAGGAGAATGCTGATAAAAGGATGATGTGATGTGTTGGACCTTAGGTGGACCGTTCTGTATACGGACCTAAGGGGAACACGGATATGATGATGTAATGTGTTGGACCTTGGGTGGACCATTTTGTATACGGACCTAAGGGGAACACGGATATAATGATATGAGGTGTTGGACCTTGGGTGGACCGTTCTGTATACGGACCTAAGGGAAACACGGATATAATGATATGAGGTGTTGGACCTTGGGTGGACCGTTCTGTATACGGACCTAAGGGGAACACGGATATAATGATATGAGGTGTTGGACCTTGGGTAGACCGTTCTGTATACGGACCTAAGGGGAACACAAACGTTTCGATGTGATGTGTTGGAGCCTGGGTGGACCGTTCTGTATACGGACCTAAGGGGAACACGAATAGAAATTTCATGTTTGAACGAACATAACAGTTTGATATATTAGTATTGGATGCCTACTCCTGTGATTGAATGTTTGTGGAATGTGAATAATTTCGTATAATGTTAGAACTTTCCTACTGGGCTTTAGGCTCACCCCCTGCTTCCACAGGTACACAGAAGGACGCTCATCCTAGAGATGTCCCAGAGCTTTCTTAGGAGTTTGGAGTCAGTATGCATATAATTTTGGGGACTGTCTTGATTCTCCTAGTATGTAATGAGAGATTTTGCTTAGTGACAATTAACTGATGTAGTGATTTTGTCACCAGTGTATGTAAAATTAATTTTGAACAAATAGTCATAAGTTGTAATGAATTCTTGTGATGTATATATAAAAAAAAAATTATGAGATATGGATGACGTAATTTGTATTAAATTCTTATTCAATCACACCCTAAAATCTCTAAATAAGAGATGTTAGGGCGTGACAAATCTGATCTGCCACCTTTTACAAAACAGGTGACTGGAGCATAACCCATCATGTTGAAAGAGTATTGCAATTAAAATCTTAATATGACTTGCTGATGATGCTTTATTCATCGTGTTATGAATATATATGTGTAGATTTGTTTTCCTTCGGTTCAATTATAAATTGAATTATTATGCTCACATTAATCTAAAATACTCTCTCCGTGTATTACCTCATATTGGGATGAATATTGCATCTCTGTTTGACTTGAAGGTTGCTTTGAGGCCTTTTGATGATGCAATGAGTTGTACAGATTTTTGAACAATCTGATAGCAGGTTCAGTTCGTATCCTGGGATAAGGTTTTTGGAATTAAACGTGTTACATGTGAATTTCATGAAATACTGGAAAAGCTAGGTATCCAAATTCTAATGAAAAACATGATAAATAGGGCATTAGCATTACATTCTCCTATTATTGCTTGCATTGGGTTTTATGCAGCTGGATTTTTACTTTATTTCACTTCAGTGCGTGTACAAGATAGGAATCACAAGGCACCAACCTTTTTGTTCCCCTTTATGTTATTCTTAAAAGTTAAAAGGGGATGCTTTGGATTGTGTAATCTAGCATTTTGTTTTAAACCTTAAATCTTAATGCTTTTTTACGGCGGGCAAGAAGCCCGTGGTAAATAATTTTTTAACTTTTTTATTGCTGGCCATCTGCCCGCCGTAAAAAAATTTCCACCACACCACGAATTTTTACGGCGGGCCTTAGGCCCGCGGTAAAATTTGTTTTACCGCGGGCCAAAACCGCGGTAAAAGGAAAATTAATTATTTACGGTGCCATTTTATACGGCAGACTTAAACTGCCGTAGGCCCGCCGTAGAAGGCCTTTTACTGCGGTTTCAGCCCGCGGTAAAAGGTCCATTTTCTTGTAGTGTATCAACCCCTTCCAGGACTTGAGTTTGAGATGCCCTGGAATCACAAACCCAAAGAGAAGCAAAAATCTCCATCGACCGTGGGAAGGAAAAGAGAAAACGGGACAGAGCAAGGGAAATGAGAACTCGATTGAGCAAATACCTAACGTTGGCCACCTTTCTCTAACCTTCTTCTTCCTTCCATCGTGGTAGTCGTGACTTCAACGCGCTGTAGAAACGCATTCCCAATTTGTTAAAAGAAAAAGCGACGTTTCCTTCTCATTCATTTCAAACCAACGGCCACTCCACGGACGTGCCTCCACCTCTTTTCTTGTTTTTCGGAGAGAAGAATCAGAATTTAAGGGTTTCCATTTTCATTGGAAAGTAGAGTAAATCTGGGACTTTGTTTGGCTAGAGGTCAGTTTGTTGCTCTCTCACTTTCTTTGCTTGTTCGAGCTTGCATTATTTTTATGTACCCCAAGTGTTTGTGCTATTGCATAATCAAACTTAAGCTTGTGGTTGTCATTGGTGATTCTTAAAATTAATACGCTGCTGTTTATATAATTTTTTTTATTTTTTTTTTGTTGGTTAATGGAATTTGGCAAGTGGGGTTGAAGGATTTGTAGTGTGTTAACTGTGTAGTTGGTTATTGTTGCTTATTGATTGGTTATGGTTTTTGAAGCACAAGTTTGCTGACAGCTTCTTCTTTATAGTTATAGATGTAGAAGATCTTATGGTTTGGGCTATTGATGAGGGTCTTTTGGTGCTCTGATGGGATTCTGTTAGGTGTTTTGTATAATCTCAAATATGCGCTGGGATTGGTTCATGTTTTTGAGTTACCGGTTAGCTATGGTAGACTTCATATTAGGGGTGTCAGACCATACTTTGTGCTATATAGGAATCATATTCTACCGTCCTACAATTGCCATGTGTAATTTTGTATTTGTTATAGATCCTCCAAATAAAAAGCTGCATGCAAATGAAGACTTAAGATACCTCCATTGTTTTAGATGGGAGTAGAGATAAGCATATTGAAAGAGAATGCAGAATAAACATCTCCACAAACATAACTCCAGAAGCATTCACTAGAATTGATCTTCTCACAAGAAGGCAATTGCAGGACAAATTTCCCTTATCCCTCATAGGTCATTGTCAAAATATAATTAACATTGTGTGCAAACTGAACAATATGCAACTATTGTAACACTCTTCTGCAAAAATTATTAACATAACAATAGACTGCCATGATCTTCCAATTCTCTATGATAAAGATTGGGATCAAGGTTATGTTCAAAGTCATATATTCTTAAAGAGAGAAACTGTATCACTAGGAAGAAAAAAGTTTGGAACTTATCTTGACCCAAAAAAAAAAATGATCCAACCAACCTTTTCGTCCCAAGCATCCCTATCATATACTCACAATAGCCACATTATTTAGGAAGACCCAACACAAAAGTATAAGCTTTTGGTCAACATAGATTTAGGTCCTAAAAAATCCCAAAGAGCAAATTCTCATATTTGTAGATTAAAGAATAGTGAGAAAGAAGAACCCATACACAAATGTTTATCAAACTATTTCCACTGGACTGTTAAACAAGAGGAACAAGCACAAGACAAGACGGAATGGTATAGGAAAATGTGATTAATTAAGAAAAATTGAAAAACTCTTCATTACTCAAGAAAATGTGCATAAATAGATAAAGAAATAAGCAGAAAACCGCCTCCAATAACCTCTATTAACTAGATCTAATTATTCTCCTAGATTAGACATGCAAATGATTGAATAAATTCTAAAAAATTTCCTGATTGGCAACAATACAAAACTCCTATTTCCTAGGAATTGCATCGTGTAACATGAAACAATTGTTTAATCATAATGAATAGCACCCAAAAAAAGTTACTAAATTAACAATTATAGTAACTTTATTACAATTATCGAATGTGCTGCACAAGGTTAAAGAAAAAATGTTCAAGGAACAGATCATAACAAACATTTTTCCAACCCTACAATTCCATTTAAAATTTTCAAGGATGCTTAGAAATGACTTTAAAGCATCCACCTAGATGTACTTTGCTAGGAGTAAAAGCTACGTAAAGGTGGCTGGTTAAAAAATAAAAGAATAGAATAATCTGAATATGTATGTTTGGGCTTTATGTGGCTTTGTGTGCTAGGTCATCGCTATTAAGAGATGGCAACATTAGATTTCATTCATGGAGTTTGAAGTAGTCTCAAATTATATTACAATTGCAATGTGGTGATGAAGCATTGCATGACGCCTAATAACCCAATATTGTGATTTTGTAGTCCTAAGCATCATGGTTTTAAAGATTAAAAATGATGTGCCCTGTTTCTTGTTTGTGAAAAAATAGATGATATTCTTAACATTCTTCTTTCCTTCAAAACATACTTCTAATCCTGATATAGAAGCAAAGATGAAAAATCTGTACCAGTCAAATGTATTATAGAGAGCCCCTGTACTTTCTATTAATATGCAACAATATAAGGGAAAATACTGGCATAAATTTTCTGAAAAAGGAAGTAATTGAAAACAGTAACTCACCAACAAAAGTTCCAAGCCTAAAGGACAAAGAGGTAACACCATATCACATCTAAAAATGACTACAGTGAAAATCTGACCAGAAAAGAAAACGGAGAAATAAGAAGATAGCATAAAGCCAAGTCAAGATGCCTAGTTTGGCATTATATATCATAACCAAAACATGAAGGGTGAGGGAAAAGTCAACATCAAAGAAACTCATGACAAGATATATAAACAGGTGCGTATATAGATAAATAATTAAAGGAAACATAAAAGTTTAGACAGTTATAATAATCATTCACAAGTAGAATTTGTAGGCAATAAAAATGAAACCTTTGTGGGCAATGTGCTACTTATGATTGGATCATTCATATTTTTCAACATTATCATTCATATAGCTACATGATAAATTCAATCATTGTTCATATGTATATATTTCAAACTTTATGCAGGTATGGCTCGTCTTCCATTGATTGCAAAGAAAAGAAATATAACTATCTTGGTTAGTGTTGAATGAGATGACCTTTCTTTTCATTCTAATGTTGTATATTATTATTTCTAGAAGACGATCAAGTACAAATGAATTCTCCTTTAGCTCTTTTCATAGGCATAAAATACGTCAACTAAATATTTTTAGAATGATTCATTCTAGTGACCTAGCCTGTGTTGAAAGTACTTGCATGGATATGAGAACATTTTCTATTTTGTGTCACCATCTTAGAACTATTAGGGGCTTGCAGGGGACAAAAAATATGGACGTTGAAGAAATGGTTTCTCTATTCTTACATATTATTTCTCATGACATTAAGAATAGAGTAATGAGGCGTCAATATGCACGCTTGGGAGAAACAGTCAGTGGACAATTTAATAACGTCTTGAATGCTTTGTTACGTGTCCATGAGTTACTACTAAAGACTCTAGAGCTAGTTCTAGATAATTCACCTGATAAGAGGTGGAAATGGTTTAGGAATTGCTTATGAGCACTAGATGGTACATACATTAAAGTGAATGTGCCTGCATTAGATAAGCCTAGGTATCGTACTAGGAAGAATGAAATAGCTACCAATGTGTTAGGAATCATCTCACAAGATATGCAATTTATTTATGTCTTGCCTGGATGGGAAGGATCAGCTGCTGACTCTAGAGTCTTGCGGGATGCTAGGACAAACGGGTTAAAAGTTCCACAAGGTAAGTTAATTTTTTTCCTTGTTTTAATAAATGCTATTTTATACAACATAACTACTTTTTTTACTAAACTTTGTCATTTGATGTGCAGGATACTACTACCTTTGTGATGCTGGGTATCCTAATGGTGAAGGCTTCTTGGCACCATATAGAGGACAACAATATCATTTAAATGATTGGGATATCCCACCTAATACTCCTGCTGAATTTTTTAACATGAGATATTCTTCAGCTAGAAATGTAATAGAGAGGGCATTTGGATTGTTGAAAGGGAGATGGGCAATTCTTAGAGGTCAATCATACTATCCTGTCAAAATCCAATGTCGAATTATCTTGGCATGTTGTCTCCTTCATAACTTGATTAGACGAGAAATGCCTGTAGATCCTTTAGAACAAGCTTTGAGAGAAAGTGGACATCATGGTAGTGATAACGATGATGGTGAAGAAGAGGACAATGTAGACAATAATCATTATACACATATCGAAACATCAAATGCATGGAATGCTTGGAGAGATAGCTTGGCTGCAGAAATGTTTGACCAATGGCAAAGGAACCGACATTCGTAAAAGTTGGCTTATTGTGCTGGAACATATTCGGTTGTGCTCAAACAATTGTAGTGAAATACATGCGATTTTATATGAACATTTTACGGCCTTGGAATTTAAAGTTTCAATGAACAATTTTATCTCTTTAGTTTGAAATTCATCAATATAATAGTATTTCCATTTCATTTTTATGTCTTTGGATTAATTTATAGCAGTTACTACTTTTTTCATACTTTTTTCTAATCTAACTTGATGTGAGTTATATCTACATTCAGCAGAATGGATGCTCTAGACCGACAACCACCAAATACAGTAAAAAAAATCAATGGACTTCAGTTGAGGATAGCAAGTTGGTAGAGTGTTTATTAGAGATAGCTAATGGTGGAAGGTGGAAAGCGATAATGGAACTTTTAAACCAGGCTATTTACAACAACTAAAAAAAAGATGAATGAGAAGATTTCTGATTGTGGACTGAGAGCACAACCTCACATTGATTCTCGTATCAAGATTCTAAAGAAACAATTTAATGCAATTTCTGAGATGTTAGGACCTACTGCAAGTGGATTTGGTTGGAATGATGAACTCAAGTGTGTTGTTGCTGAACAAAGCATGTTTGATGATTGGGTTAAGTTAAGGATTTTTGTTGTTTGTTTACTTAGTTGAATGTCATTATAATATAACAAATTTAAAGCATTTCCTTCCACTTGTTCTCTCTAATGTTTGTTGTATGTTATCTAACATTTACATAGAGTCATCCAAATGCAAAAGGCTTACAGAACAAATCATTTCCGCATTTTGATGAATTGGGAATCATGTTTAGGAAGGACCGTGCCAATGGACAAGGTGCAATGGGGTTTTCTGAAACGGTTGAAGAGATTAATAGAGAGGTAGAAAGTGATCAAAATGTTGAGTTCGATCCATTCAACCTAGTAGATGACCTTATTAGTACTACAAGCATGAGTCACACAAGCACACCAGTTGGTTCAACACAAACAGGTAGAAAAAGTAGGAAAAGATTAAGAAATGTGGATCCTTCGGTTGATATGTTGAATTCCACAGTGCAAAAATTGGGTGAAATACATGCTGCTGCTAGTGACAACATTAGAAGAATTGTTGATTGCTTTCAGGTTGAACTGATGAAGTAACTAGGAGGATGAAAATCTTTGATGAACTTAAAAAAGTTGAAGGGCTAACAGATTCACAAAGAGTTAAAGTTGGACAACTTCTTGTCCAAAATCAAGCTAACATAGATTTTTTCTTCACATTGGATGACGAATTCAAACTTGAATTTCTTCTTGGACTATTGGAATGGGATGGAATGGAACTTTTTTGGTTTTTAGCAAACTTTATTGTTGATGGCAATTGGGTGAACTTTGTAGTCATGATGTTGGGAACTTTTGATGGTATTCCGGAGTAGTCATCAACTTTTGGCCACATTGTGCGGACAAATGTTACTAACTTTGATGTTCTTCATTCTGACAAATAGTATTACAATAAAACTTAAATTACCTTGCTTTGGGAATAGCACAGTCTTGCTTTGTTTTGGAACTTTGTTTACACCATTATATGAAATTCGTAATATTGGTCTAGCATCAGTCATCAAATTTGTCTTCAATTCCCATGTTTTATTAGACATTTATGATAGCGGGTTTGTTTTCTTCTTGCATGTTTGTTTATTTTTTATTTGTTGTCTAAGCATTGGCAGAGGTGGAGTTGTTAAGAGCTTGGAAATGCAACATTTTTTGAATTGTAGACAATAGAGGATGGAAAAAAAAGTACATCCAGCTAGTCTACATGTTCAAGAATGATTTCTTTGTAATAAAAGTGTGATTTAAAAGAAAAAAAAATTATGCATCTGACCTTTCCAATATGCATATAGCAAAATTATTAACAAATTTATGATAAATTTATTAATATATTTTATGATAAATTTATAAATTATTTATAGTAGTTTATATAAATTTATGAAAAATTATTTACTGTAATTTATAACGGATTTATAATAAATTCAAAAATATTTTTAAATTATTTACAGCAATTCATAATAAATAATTTTTAAAAACTTCAAAATTATTATCCTTATATATATATATATATATATATATATATATATATATATATATATTACAATTATGCTAGAACAAGAAAAAAATTTAAGTCTTTTTGATACAGTAACAAAATTTATATTATCAAGTTTACTCACATAATAAATAAAATTAACATTCCTGCGTACAACCAAATACAATAATCTGATTCCTATAGTAATCTAGACCGATATTCCTACAGACAACCAAACACAGTAATCATACTTTCCTAGATATCAGATTCCCATGTTTTACTTTCCCAGCAATGTGAATCCCATCTTCAAGATTCCTATCCCTTGTACCAAACGGCCCCTTAAGGAATTGAGTTTGAGATGCCCTGGAATCACAAACCCGAAGAGAAACAAAAAAATCTCCATCGACAGTGAGAAGGAAAAGAGAAAACGGGATAGATCAAGGGAAACGAGAACACATCTTGATCGAGCAAATAGCCAATGTTGTCCACCTTTCTTTGACCCTTTTTTGTTCTTCCGTCGTGGCAGTCGCACCAGCACGGTAGAGGGAGAAATTTGATTTCTAAATTTGAGAAATCGAGAAAGATGGCACTGCCTTCTTCCTTAATTCTTCCTATTTTACAATTTTTTTTAAATTGTTATCCGTTATAAAACCTTTATAATCGAAGCTTAATTAAGACTGGGTTATGAATTTTATCTTTTTTTTAGAACAAACGAATCCAACAGACCTGTTGGAGTTGTGTTCGTATCTGCTTTTTTGCTAATGATTTTGATCTCTATTTTCCTCTTCGTATCTATTGTGTTGGAATTGAAGACATAACTTGTGGTTGCTGCGTGAAGCCCCGTGTTTGTTATGTTAATCTATCGTCAATTGAATTGAGTGCATTAGATGATTTGTTTTCACTTTTTGTTTAGATGGGTTTTGGGAAAATGATCATATGGGGTGTTGATGTAGTGAGTTCCTTCATTTTTCCTTCTTTTGATGGATGTACTTAATTCTTGATTAAAATTTTATGAAATTGAGAGAGTATGGTAACGGATGCTGATATAGTGGATGCTTGTGGACTAGCATTTTTCTATGATGCTTTTTATTTTTTCCTTCTTTAAGAATGGGCAATTATATAAGTTTTCACAAACACATTGAATTCTATATGGTGTTACTCCTGAAGTTGTTAATTTGGGTGTAATGTAGTTTTTTTTTCTTTTATTGCTCGGTTGGGCACTTTAGTTACTATAATGCTTAGTTATGGCTTTTTTGCATTCAAACTAGTCCAATCTCTTTACCGCATTAATTTTAAGCTATAGTTAACAATCTCAAAAATTAGACCTAAGCAAACCATTTTTACTTTGGTTCATGTTAACAAAACTACAATTTATAGATCCCAGTAAGCCTAAGAAAATCCTGTAATCATGTATAAAGATAGCAATTCACTGTTATGTGAACTCCATTTGATACAAAAGAAAAGAACAAAACAAGTCCTAGCAACTAAGTAGCCTGTATTTGACTCCTAACCTTTTGACATTCAACTTTAGCTTCTCTCATGCCCCCTTCAAGCTCTATCATATTTCTCTCCTTCTGAATTTTCAAGTCCTATACGTAAATATAAAAACCAAGACAATATGGAGAACCAAATACAATCAAATACACAGCTTGAGAATTCACACAGGGCATGACATTAGGCTATCATAAGAAGTCCTATGGTGAGCAAGAAAAAAACACCATAACTGACAAATTTAACGTCAAGTCTAATAATCAACAACAAATTCTATGTATTGTATAAATAATGATGGATGAAATACAGAGAAAAGCCAATACATAAAAGTATAGTAGTATAGATAGCATGAAATAGAATACCTCATCAAAATGCATATGAAAGGATTCTATTAAAAGCAAAATTTCCTGGTGATGCACACCTTTTGATGTATGGATAGAAATTTAAGCAACCTTTAGCTTAAAAATTTGGTCCCAAAAAGAATGCCAAAGCATCACATAAAAGAAATGGAAGTACATAATTTTGGACCAAGACTTGCTAAAAAATAGACAATTCTCAAATAGAATCAGCAATGGTTAGCTTTTCACAAGCTAAGCATTTATCAAATGAAAATGCCTCTTGGCTGTTGGAGGAAATGTAACCTCTCACAATTACAAATTGCTCCAAGTTCAACAAATTATATCCAATTGAAAAACCGAATAGATCTATGAGTTCAATTGTAAATGCATTATGAGACTATAAAACCCAAACCAAAACAGATCTAACACAAGAAAAATGTTAATAATTTCAACATATGATGGGTTCCATCATTCTACAACACGTTAGCATGTGTTGAAATTATTCTCTTTTAGCCATTTACTGCTACATTGTCCATTCTAGAGAACATTTCTACAAAAGTTTTCATCACAATCAACAATGATACTTTCGACTCCTAGGATTTGATTTTGTGAAATAACTGATAATTTATCACTTATTCTAAAATCTTAAGCTCAAAGGTATGAAATCAACAACAATATTTACACTCTGACACACCTCTTCAGAGCAATTGCACGTGGACCAAACACAACTTAATATTATTGTTATTATTGTCATTAATGCAAGCAGGACTTGAATACAAGACCATTTGTTCAACTTAGCAAGGCCGATCGCTTAACTTAGCGCTAATACAATGTGACCAATAGACCCAAAGCTTAATCTTTATAGCCGAGGACTCAACAATAGTATTAAAAATCCAGCAATAACAAAATAAGAGGAAAATTTAAGTTAAGTTTAGAATCAGCAAAATAGATACTCTAAAATACTTTGATAACAGGGATGTTCTGACATTTAAAATACTCTAATACTACCTGCAAAATAAAATCAAAGCTTAATTAGTCTTTAACAACTAGCATATAAATAGTAACAGAATTCACATCAGTATACATTAGCCCAGAGGATTCCATTCCTTGAGCTTAGTAAATTAGAATTACAAAAAATTATTCAGAAATCCGACAGAATACATTAGTATGCAGTAACAAAATGTTCCTAAAAATCTATTGTTTTTGCTATTCAGAAATTTATAGACAAATGAGGGTGGGTTTAGAGTTGGAGTTGCTTTAAATAATGCATAGAATTCATTTAGCTACATGATTGGTTGGATCATTTATATATTTCAACATTATATTTCATATAGCTACATGATAAATTCAATCATTATTCACGCGTATATATTTCAAACTTTATGCAGGTATGGCTCGTCTTCCATGGGTTGTAAAGAAAAGAAATATAGCTGTTTTGGTTCAATATATGAAAATGTTGAATAGGATGACCTTTCTTTTCATTCTCATGTTGTTTATTATTATTTCTAGAAGATGATCAAGTACAAATGAATTTCCGTTTAGCTCTTTTCATAGGCATAAAATACGTCAACTAAATATTTTTAGAATGATTCATTCTAGTAACCTAGCCTGTGCTGAAAGTAATCGCATGGATAGGAGAACATTTGCTATTTTGTGTCACCATCTTAGAACTATCAGGGGCTTGTAGGGGACAAAAAATATGGATGTTGAAGAAATGGTTTCTCTATTCTTAAATATTATTTCTCATGACGTTAAGAATAGAGTTATGAGGCGACAATAAGCACGCTCGGGAGAAACAGTTAATAGACAATTTAATAAGGTCTTGAATGCTTTGTTAAATGTCCATGAGTTACTGTTAAAGACTCCAGAGCCAATTCTAGATAATTCAACTGATGAGAGGTGGAAATGGTTTAGGAATTGCTTAGGAGCACTAGATGGTACATATATTAAAGCGAATGTGCCTACATTAGATAGGACTAGGTATTGTACTAGGAAGAATGAAATTGTTACCAACGTACTATGAGTCGTCTCGCAAGATATGCAATTTATTTATGTCTTGCTTGGATGGGAAGGATCAGTTGCTGACTCTAGAGTCTTACAGGATGTTTTATCTCGGACAAATGGGTTAAAAGTTCCACAAGGTAAGTTAATTTTTTTTCCTTGTTTTAATAAATGCTATTTTGTACAACATAACTACTATTTTTACTAAACTTTGTCATTTGATTTGCAGGATACTACTACTTTTGTGATGCTGGTTATCCCAATGGTGAAGGCTTCTTGGCACCATATAGAGGACAGCGATATCATTTAAATGATTGGGATATCCCACCTAATACTCCTGCTGAAATTTTAATATGAGATATTCTTCAGCTAGAAATGTAATAGGGAGGGAAATTTGGATTGTTGAAACGGCAATGGGCAATTCTTAGAGGTCGATCATACTATCCTGTCAAAATCCAATTTCGTATTATCTTGGCATTAGTCTCCTTCACAACTTGATTAGACGAGAAATGCCTGTAGATCCTGTAGAACAAGCTTTGCGAGAAAGTGAACATGATGCTAGTGGCAACGGTGATGGTGAAAAAGAGGACAATATAGACAATAATCATTATACACATATCAAAACATCAAATGCATGGAATGTTTTGAGAGACAGCTTGGTTACAGAAATGTTTGAGCATTGGCGAAGGAACTGACATTCATAGGTTGGCTTATTGTGCTTGATTATGTTTGGTTGTGCTTAAACAATCGCAGTGAAATACATGCGGTTTTATGTGAACATTTTAAGGCCTTTTAATTTAAAGTTTCAATGAACAATTTTGTCGCTTTGGTGTGAAAGTTTAAATGAACAATTTTATCTCTTTATTTTGAAATTTATTAATATAATAGTATTTCTATTTCATATCTATGTCTTTGGATTAATATATAGCAGTTATTACTTTTTTCATAGTTTTTTCTAATCTAACTTGATGTGAGTTATATCTACATTCAGCAAAATGATGCTCTAGACTGACAACCCCCAAATACAGTAAAAAAGCATCGATGGAATATAGCTGAGGATAGCAAGTTGGCAGAGTGTTTATTGGAGATAGCTAATAAGGGAAGGTGGAAAGCGGATAATTGAACTTTTAAACCATGCTATTTACAACAATTAGAAAAAATGATGAATGAGAAGATTCCTGATTGTGGACTAAGAGCACAACCTCACATTGATTCTCGTATCAAGATTCTAAAGAAACAATTCAATGCAATTTCTGAGATGTTAGGACCCGCTACAAGTGGATTTGGTTAGAACGATGAACTCAAGTGTGTTGTCACTGAACAAAGCGTGTTTGATGATTAGGTTAAGGTAAGGATTTCTGCTGTTTGTTTACTTAGTTGAATGTCATTATAGTACAACAAATTTAAAGCATTTCCTTCCACTTGTTCTATCTAATGTTTGTTGTATGTCATCTAACATTTACACAGAGTCATCCAAATGCAAAAGGCTTAAGGAACAAATCATTTCCACATTTTGATGATTTGGGAACCGCGTTTGGGAAGGACCGTGCCAATGGACAAGGTGCAATGAGGTTTTCTAAAACGGTTGAAGAGATTAATAGAGAGGTAGGGAGTGATCAAAATGTTGAGTTCGATCCATTCAACCTAGTAGATGACCTTATTAGTACTACAAGCATGAGTCAAACAAGCGCACCAGTTGGTTCAGCACAAACAGGTAGAAAAAGTAGGAAAATATCAAGAAATGTGGATCCTTTGGTTGATATGTTGAATGTCATAGTGCAAAAATTCGGTGAAATACATGCTGCTGCTAGTGACAACATTAGAAGAATTGCTGGTTGCTTGCAGGTTGAAACTGATTGAGTAACTAGGAGGATTAAAATCTTTGATGAACCTAAAAAAGTTAAAGGGCTAACAAATGCACAATGAGTTAAAGTTGGACAACTTCTTGTCCAAAATCAAGCTAACCTAGATTTTTTCTTCACATTGGATGACGAATACAAACTTGAATTTCTTGTTGGACTGTTGGAATGAGAAGGAATGGAACTTTTTTGGTTTTTTTGGCAAACTTTGTTGCTGATGGCATTTGGTGAACTTTTTAGTCATGATTTCGGGAACTTTTGATGGCATTCTGGAGTAGTCATCGACTTTTGGCCATATTGTGTGGAAAAATGTTACTAACTTTGATGTTCTTCATTTTGAGAAATAGTATTACAATGAAACTTAAATCACCTTGCTTTGCAAATAGCACAGTCTTGCCTTCTTTTGGAGCTTTGTTTACATCATTATATGAAATTTGTAATATTGTTTTACATCTATCATCAAATTTTTCTTGAATTCCTATGTTTTATTAGACATGTATAATAGCAGGTTTGTTTTATTCTTGCATGTTTGTTTATTTTTTATTTGTTGTCTAAACATTGAAATAGGTGGAGTTGTCAGGAGCTTGACAATACAACATTTTTTGAATTGTAGATAATAAAGGATGAAAACAAAGTACGTCCAGCTAGTCTACATGTGTAAGAATGATTTCTTTGTAATAAAAGTGTGAATCTTTTTTTTTAAAAGCATTTATGCATTTGACCTTTCCAATATAGCATACAGCAAAATTATTAATAAATTTATGATAAATTTATATGAACATTTTATGATAAATTTATAAATTATTTATAGTAATTTATAATAAATTTATAAAAAGTTTTAAAAAAATTATTTATTGTAATTTATAATGAATTTATAATAAATTCAGAAATATTTTTATAGTATTTATAGTAATTCATTATAAATAATTTTTAAAATCTTCAAAATTATTATCCTCACACACACGCACACACACATGCACACACACACACACACATATATATATTTTACAGTTTTACTAGAACAAGAACAAAATTTAAGTATTTTTGATACAGTAACAAACTTTGTGTTGTCAAGTTTACTCACATAATGAACAAAATTAACATTCCTGTGTACAACCAAATACAATAATCTGATTCTCATAGTAATCTAGACCAAGATTACTGTGGATAATCAAACACGGTAATCATACTTTCCCAGAGATCAGATTCCCACGTTTTACTTTCCTAACAATGTGAATCCCATCTTCAAGATTCCTACTCCTGAACCAAACGGCCCCCTAGGGAATCGTAGGATTCCCTATGTAAAGGCCACGGATCTGTAATAAACCAATTTTTTAAAAATGATTATCGTGCTTTAGGTTATATCTGAATAACTAAAAAATATGTGTTTATTATCTATTTATAATATTATTCAATTATTAATACTTATAATACTTTTTAATTCTTTCAGGCAAACAAGTTTTATATAAATTATTTTATAGCATTATTTTATATGAATAAAAATAATAATTTGTAATATTTGAAAATATATTTTTAATTTTTTAATTTTTGTAAAAATATATGACCACATACTTTATATCAAAGTTTAAAGTTTATTTTTTAATTAATATGAAAATCAAAATAAGTTAAAATTAATATTATAAATCAAAGTATATCTATTTATTGATGAAATAATTTAAATTTTACATATAGATATTATAAATTTAAATAATTATATTTGATATACATTTTAATTATAAATTAGAAATACATATGCATAAATAATAATTTAAGGAATATTTTAAAATATTATATTCATTAAATAATTATTCAAATAAATAAATTTGTATGAAATTTGAAAATAATTAAAAATTAAAAAAATTATGAAAATAAATAAATATTGAAAAATTATGAAGATAAATAAATATTTAAATCCGTCACTATGAATCAAACTTCCACAAGCTTTATCAAAAGATTTTTCATATCAAACTACTGAATAAAAATTCAGCCCAGAAGGCAAAATTTCTAAAAGGGAAGAGACACTTGACAAACTAGAACAAATTAAGATTTATTCTTTCGAATCTTATCTTTATCTTCTATTTCTTGCAATTCCAGTACAAGATAATCACATAACCTTCCCTAATTGTCCCGTCTTCTCAAAAATGGCATCTGCCATAACCTTGAGTGCTGTGGAAATTTAATCTGCGAAGGGGAACCAGTATTCCACTTGTGCATCCAATAATGAATCCAAAAGTGCCTCCAGCAATGAGTCCAAAATGAAGCTCCTGGTTTGAGGGGTCCCCTGGGACAGAAAGAACAGGAGTACTGGGCTGTGTACTACATGAGCGTTGTACAATTGAACCACACAATCCTGGATTTCCATCAAAGCTGGAGCTAGAAAAAGTATCAAACTGACCACCTGAAGGGATTGGTCCTTGAAGATTGTTGTCTGAAACATTGAACGAAGACAAGAAATGGAGATCACGGAGTGAGTCAGGGATTTCACCTGATAGATGGTTTCCAGATAGTTCCAAACTCTCTACGTTGGTGAGTTGAGACATTTGATTGGGAATGTTGCCGGAGAAGTTGTTATGGCTGAGATCAAGTACATGAAGGGCCTTTAGTTGTCCAACCTCAGTAGGGATATTGCCGCTGAGGTTGTTGTTCCTCAGTATGATTTGCGGTGGCATATTGGAGAGTTTATTATATTGTTGACAAGGAACATTATTCATAGGTAATATAAAGATCGGCAACTCTAAATTGCCCTTGTCAATTCGATTGTAAGCCTGTTTGGAGGCCAACGCTACCAGTCTGCCAAGTTCTTTTGGAAATTCTCCGAAAAAGAGGTTACGACCCAAATGTATACGGAATAGGTTCGGAAAATTCCCTAACCACCCTGGAATTGAACCAGTTATTAGATTTTCTGATAAGTTCAAGATCTGTAACTTTCTGAGCCTACTTAGCCAGCTTGGCAGTTGACCACTTGGTTGCCTCTTAAGCACAGAACTTGGAGATTTTGAAATCCATCTGAGGCTGTTAGTTGGTCATTATCTGGCATTGGTTCGTACATGAAAGCTTTAGTGAGGATGAGAACACTTAGGTTCTTGCAACCCATTAAAATCTTCATGGCACCAGCGATGCTGGTTAAGTTGTTTCCAGAAAGTGACAGGTAGGACAGTGACTCTAGAGCAACTATATTGGGTGAAAGGTTTCCCACTAGATTATTACCAGTCAACCTAATTGCAATGAGCAACTTGCATGAAGTAAAAGTTGATGGAAAGCTACCTGTAAAATTATTGTAACCAAGGTCAAGAGTACGAAGCTGGAGAAGCATGGAGAAATTAAAAGCAGAAAGATCTCCTTTGAAGTGGTTGATCCGTAAATTCAATGTGACGAGATTGATGCAATTCTCCATAGTAGGGGGCAGTGAACAAGATAGGTTATTATCATGAAGGATCAAATGTTTCAAGTTGGTGAGACGCCCAATATCTTGAGGAATCAAGCCAGTAAACTGGTTCCTGTAAAGTTCAAGGGTAGTGAGGTTTCTTAATTGGATGATGCTATTTCTAATGGATCCAGATAAGTGATTAAAAGGTAAAGATAACTCTTCCAGAGATGGGGCAGAGTAAATGTCCTCGGGAAGTAACCCCGAGATGTTATTGAAACCTGCCCGAAAAGTTTGCAATTTAGAGCAATTTCCTATTCCAGGAGGAACCTGGCCGCTGAAATCATTGTAGGAGAAATCCAGGAGGGTAACAGAGCAGGAGGAATTTGTCCAGGCAGAGGAAGGGATAGCGCCTGTGAAACTATTGTTACTGACGTTAAAACTCACTAAATTTTCAGCCAGCTGAAAGAAGGATGATGGGATTGTCCCATTGAAATGATTGCTGGACATATCAACAAATTTGATAGAACTGGATGACAGAGATGACGGAAATTCACCAGAAAGACAGTTATAACTTACGTCGAGAGTTTCAAGTTGGGTTAATGCTGGCCAGGAGCCCTTGAGAAGAGAGCCAGAGAGGCTATTGTGGGAAAGGTTGAGATGTGAGAGATGTGAGAGGTTTCCAATATATGGGGAGATTTTGCCGCGAATGGCTCTCCGGGGTAGCCACAGATGAGTGACACGATCATTAACATCACACTTAATGCCTTCCCATTGACAACAATCAATGGAAGAAGACCAATTCAAAGGAGGAGAAGAAGTGTTGAAGTTAAGAGATAATAGGGCCTCTTGATCTAGTCGGTTGCAGGTTTGATAAGCAGATGCTAAATAGAATGGGAATAATAGTAGTACAAGATGTGAGAGCATGTTAAGCTTCATTGTTAACATTTTTGTTTATTGCGTGTGGCTACAAATCTTTGCTTAATTATCTTATATTTCATGAGTGGAGAATATATAAAGCTAGCTATATAATGAGAAGTCTACCAACTTCATCTTATCATTTCGGTTAACCTGTCATCTCATCGCTGACAGCATTAGAATATGAAACCTTGAAACTAAAATGGAATGTGAATGTTCATAACATAAAGCTCTAAATGTTTATGTATACTGTCAGGTTATTCAAATGATTTTATTAAAATTACTTTAAATCTTTCAATATTTTTTTTTTGGTTTGTTTTAAGTCTATGGAAATTATTGTATTGGGTTTATGCAAAAGTGGGTTTCTACAAAATTGCATTTCTGAAAATTGAGGTTTATGTAAATTTTCAATTTTTTTTGTAATTTTTAATACTTCATCAATTACATAGTTATAATTCATTTAAACTTTTAACTTTGATGTGTTTATTCTTTAACTCACTACTCTATTAGTATATATGGAATCTTGGAAGTTGAGATGAAAACAGAAAAACCAAATCTACATTCCCCTTCTAATTGACTCCGATTAAGTTTTAGAGTAATATAGGCGGTGCATTAAGCCCTCTAATTTTATATTCAACCTTACTTTGATATAATTAGCTAGAACTCTTTTTTTGTCCACTTTGCTCAATGAAGATGATCTCTGTTCTGACAGAGCTTGAAACCTAGGATCGTGGTAAGAGTTGTTTCAGTCTTCCATTGATTCCAAACGAGTCAATTACTCTTAGAAAACCATTTTAATTCCTACCTATCAAATTCAAATTCCATTGTATGGTGGAGATAATTAACTTTTCTTTTGACAAAGAACTATTTCTGAGAATGACACTACAAATTCTAGTTATTTCTTACAACCAAAATCTTGGTCCTTTTGGTCTTTGCTTGACTTCAGATAAATTACTCTGATTCTCTTCTCTGGATCAATGGACTATTTTTTTGAGAATGACAATATATTTGTTCTTTCTCTAAATAAAAAGTAATTGTATGAACTTAAAGAAAATACGAGCAAAAGTTCCATGATATTTAGCCTTTGCAACATGAAAGCTGTGAGAACACATGAAAAACTCTACAAAAAGTTAACTTTATTAGGGAAATTAAAACAAAATACTTAGAAGAAAGAAAAGAAGACAAGCGCTTTTTTACTTTACTCGATTAGATTCGGATTTGAGGACACTTTTGATTGTAGCTTTATAGGTGGAGACTTTTCTCTTGACGAGAAGAATGAAAGAATAGTAAGTTATAAACGCCAACAAGAATGAAAGACTAGTAATAGTTGAGTATTTGACCTCTTTCAATTGACTCTTGGCTCTACCTACTTAATATGGGACCTATAAAAAGTATAAATCCTTTTAAGTTTTTTGAAGTTATTTATCACTTTTCTATTTCCAATGTTCTTACCCACATTTTCTTTGCCAGGTGCATGAGAGGGTGCAAAAGCCAAAGTGATTATGAACCCAAATAATCAGTTCAATTCGATGAAGATTATTTCTTGAATAATCTGAACGAAATGTAATATATAGATTATTTTATTTTTTGTTTATTATTTTTTTCTCATATAGAGCTAACCTTAGCTTTGTTTTTTTCCTTGAGATCAACCTTTGTTGACTCAGAGTCTAATATTGGTCCGCTGGGACGCCTACTGCAAAACGAAAGATTTATAACTGTTCTTACAGAAAACTGAGCTTTGTTATGTGAGTTTTGAACACATAATTGACTACTTTTGGTTTCAACTCATGGCGACGATTTTTATAATTTATGTTTAAAGTGTCTGAACACAAAATTGAGCGTTTACGTTTGATTCCAACTAATTGAGATTATTTTCATATATAGTTAGTAAAACAGTGCTTGAACAAATAATTGAGTACTTACTTTTAATTTCAAATAATTGAGATTATTTACGTAACTAATTAGGGGTAAAGTGTTTGAACACATAATTGATTTCTTACTTTTGTTTGGAATGACAGTGACAGGTATGTAGGACAAGGGAAAAGGCTACAAATGTTCATAGCAATAATTGAATTTAATGTTGCAACCAACGATAAAACAAAGTTGAACAGGACACCGAAATTAATGAAAATTACTTTCTAATCTCTTCAAGTTTTTCTTTTTCATTGTTTACTTTTAGGCCATAGGAGCATGTGTTTGTTAAAGAGATCATATGGAACCATGTAACAAATCAATGTTAATAACTTATAAATAAATCTCACACAGTACAAAGAGAAATTTTTTAATCTTGCTTCTCAAGGTTGATATCACTTAAATAAAAGGAACTTGCAACAAATTTAAGTTTAATTTTTATTCCAAATTAGATCATTTTTTATGTTGGCTAAGCTAGGAGGGGAGAGCTTAAACTTAATATTAGAATTTCATAACCATCATATCACATATCCTCATTAATATAATTTATATGGTTAGTATTCATTTATCCAATCACATCTTGACAAATATGTTTGTATGAGTGAGTTTGTATAAAAAGTATGTATTTATAATGTTAATCTTAATATTAAGTACTCTTCCACATGATAATAAAAAATTTATAAGAGTAGCTTGACCAAACAAAGCCTCGGAAGACAAAACAAACATGTTATAATAAGTGTCAAATGTGATACCATTTTAAGGGCAAGTTTGGGTTGGTTGTATCTTAAGAAATAATTAGCTTGTGTTGTATATATTTTGGGAATCAAGTACTAAAATAAGTTGCAAGATATTTGGTGAAATAAAATTTAGAAGTTGATGAGCTTTTCAAAAGAAGTCATAAATATTTGAAAATTCAACTTTCAAAAATTGATTTTGAATTCAAATCACCAAAGTAGACATATTTATTTTATATAATAGTTTAAAATTTTCAAAAATCTTAATTATAAATTTTGAATAAGATTAATTTATATAACTAAAATTTTAAATATTTATAAAATAATGTTGAAAACTTGCCAATGGTAGTCATCACCGGTTTCCAACAATTGTCACTAAAGAACATTCGAAAACATCCTCAAAACAAAAATTACTAGCCCGAGCCAATCTAAATATTTGCAAAAGTTTCTCTGCTGAAAAGTACGATGAAAAATTTGACTGGTTTTTCCATACTCTCTTCTATGGTCATGGTGTCACATCTTACATTGGAAATAACTATTAACTATTCAGTAGTAAAATTAGCCTACACCAAATATGTTTAGTGCCAGCTAGCCAGTCGCCAGAAACGCTTCGATGAATATCGCCAATGATGACAATCGCTACAATCTAGCAACACCTTTCTGACAATTTTAATTTATCTTTTGTTTTGCAAATAGATTTTAGTAGCTAGATTTTAAATATCATAAAATGATTATTATACAAGGATAATTTTGTCGTTGTGGTACATAGCCCTTGGCTTCAATGGGTTCAAGGTTTCCAATCCTTGCAGGGTCACTTACTTAGGACTTGCAAATGAGTCACATATTTCCCTCTTGCAACAATTTTTAGGGTGTGCACGTCATCCCTAGGGAAAGCAGAATATATAATCTAACACAACTGTAGAAAAAAAATATATATATATATATATTAACTTTTCAATAGCATAAATGCATAATAAAATTATGAAATCAACAACCAATATTGGATCCACAACCAATATGAAATCAAACTATTACCACTCGGTACTTCTTAATGTTCACTGAGACATTTTATCAAACAGTTAAAACAAGCAAAAAAACCTATTCACTTCACCACTTCAAACTCCAACCATCCTTGACAGTTCGACTTCAATAGTTCAATTGACCAAAGTTTAACTTAAAATCAATAGATCCTACATTAAAAAATGAGTTATATGACGAGGTGAAAATAAATTCAAATAAAATATATAAATTACAGGACAAATCTGTTGAGACCTGTTGAGACCACTTCAAACAGTTAAATTACAGAACAAAGCTTTCCTTCACACACCTGTTGAGACCACTCTCGAAACCAGAAGAAATGAAGGCCTTTACAGAACAAATCGAGCAAATAGAAACCAAATGTCAGCAAATGCAAATGCAATTACAAAAACCGTAATAAAAAACTTTAATCTACAGCAAATGCAAGAGTAAAACATCAATTATGGTTACCTCAATCAGCAAATGCAAGAGTACAGCTAGAAGGAGAAGAGAAAGAGTAGAGAGCAAACGCAATGGCTGATGAACCTATGGCAAAACGCCTGATTAGAGAGAGAGATCTATGGCAAACGCAAATTTAAATCACCAAAACGCAAAAACAAATGTGTGAATCCATTTGGAAGAATGATTAGAGAGAAATTGCAACAGAGTTAACAAATGCAGAACAACTGATGTTAGGGTTAACAAAAAAAATAGAAGTCATTTGCGTCGGGGCTAACACTGCCTTATTTGGGGGTGGAGGCGTCGTTCGTGCAAAGCCATTTACGTCGGGTATTAAAGCTGCCACAAAAGAGCGACGTATAAAAGAATTTTTTTTGTAGTGCCTAATTTCAGAACTCAACGAACAAGGAAAGAATGAGAGATTTTTAGGTTATATAAAAAAAAAGATAATTTTGTCGTTTGAAATATTTTAGGACAATCATGGAATTTTACACGTCAAAAGTGATTTTGAAATAATCAGGTTACTAAAATAGGTTAATTTATAATATTCTTGAAAGTTAATCAATTTAAAATGGGTTACTATATAACCTAACTATTGTAGCATAAGAAAAGTAAAGAAATAAATAATTATTTCCTAAGCTACAACAAAGATTTATATGTATGATTTCATAAAAGCTTAAGGAAATTATAAAATAATCAAAATCGAACAAAGGAGGTGGATGCTTTTGAAAACTTACTCCTACTTTTGAAAAGTAACATGTCTAAATTGCCCGTAATAAAAATATCAAAAGACATAATAATTAATAGGGGAAATATTATGAAAAATCCTAAACTAAAGCTTAATGCTAAAAATAATCCTAACACTTTTCATAATAATATCCACGAAAATACTGTTAACTTGCATTAGATTTAATATATAAAGGGTATAAAGGTAACTTTAATGATGATCTAAAAAAACTTTTTAAGAAAACTCCTTTAATAACATATAAATATATCTCACACAATACAAATGCAATCTATTGAAAAGAACAGTGTAAGTATAAAACTCAGTGAGTAGGGATAATGTTATATTAGTAAATTTATTTTTTGAAGAACATTATATTATTATAAAATAAAATCTTTACTCTATTGAAAATCTTTATAAAAAAATTCTAATAATTAGGACGTAATAGATAATATATCATTAAATCTTTTATAAAGCTTTAGAATAAAATAAGCTATTGAATAACTATATTCTTTAAATACTTGTACTTGTTTCTATACGTTAAAAACTGTAAAAATAATGCACTCCTCAATCACTTAAAACAATGATCATGATAATTCCACTAAAACATTTGTTCAGATTCTATTTGAAGCATAAGACATGATTTTCATTAAAATTCTCTTTTAAGTAACTTTCGTAAATAATACTTGCTTATAAGAAGAAATAAGCCTTGCCTTTCATAGTACTACAAAACAATGAGACAAAATGCCGTCCATCACCAAAAATGAAACAAATGCATTTTATCAAACACCATTCATGCATGAAAAAGGATTTCTCATAGACAACATTCTCTCGCCAGTTATTTTGGTTCTAGGAAATCAAGTTGCATCCTTATTTCATAGCGAGACTCAACTCAACTCAACATAAGTCAATACATTTCTCATTAACTCACTCATAAACAAGAATAATTACGCCTCCAAATTTTATTAATGTCGCCTAAACAAAACCCTAATTTGTGTAACTAGAAGCCATTTCTACAACCAATAAAAACAAGAAGACAAGCTATTGCAATAATTAAAAAAACTAATTAAAATGTACTGGATTGTGCCTATATGAGCGGCAGCCATGAACGAGTCCAGTAACGAACTCTTGACTCGATTTCACCAAACCTCTTGCTTTCTCAACTACTCTGGTTATAGTGTCCTTTTCGTTCTCTCTTGGCATACTCCCAGACGAGTCGCACTTGGTGGGGGCGATGTTCATCACCGTGTTCGATTAAGATTTGTGGCGATTTTGGTGTTACATGATGGATAGAGAAGAAGTAGGCGCTAGAGATATGATTTATGGGCCATTTGGTGTGGGGTTTTAGGGGCTTGGGAATTGGTATATGATTCCCAACCTGTGTTTGGTTACCATTTTAAACAATTTTAATTCCGGAATATTTCTTTCCCATGGGATTCGGATTATCGTTTAATAGGGTAACATCAACCCCTTTATGGGCCATTTGGTATGGGATGTTAGGGGCTTGGGAATGAGAATATGATTCCCAACCTGTGTTTGGTTACCATTTTAAACAATTTAAACTCTAGAATACATGTTTCCCATGGGATTCAGATTGCTGTCTAACAGGGTAGTATCAACCCCTTCCAGGACTTGAGTTTGAGATGCCCTGGAATCACAAACCCGAAGAGAAGCAAAAAAATCTCCATCGACCGTGGGAAGGAAAAGAGAAAACGGGACAGAGCAAGGGAAATGAGAACTCGATTGAGCAAATACCTAACGTTGGCCACCTTTCTTTGACCTTCTTCTTCCTTCCATCGTGGTAGTCACGACTTCAACTCGCTGTAGAAACGCATTCCCAATTTGTTAAAAGAAAAAGCAACGTTTCCTTCTCATTCATTTCACTCTCATTCATTTCAAACAAACGGCCACTCCACGGACACGCCTCCACCTCTTTTCTTGTTTTCCGGAGAGAAGAATCAGAATTTAAGGGTTTCCATTTTCATTGGAAAGTAGAGTAAATCTGGGACTTTGTTTGGCTAGAGGTCAGTTTGTTGCTCTCTCACTTTCTTTGCTTGTTCGAGCTTGCATTATTTTTATGTACCCCAAGTGTTTGTGCTATTGCATAATCAAACTTAAGCTTGTGGTTGTCAATGGTGATTCTTAAAATTAATACGCTGCTGTTTATATAATTTTTTTTTATTTTTTTTGTTGGTTAATGGAATTTGGCAAGTGGGGTTGAAGGATTTGTAGTGTGTTAACTGTGTAGTTGGTTATTGTTGCTTATTGATTGGTTATGGTTTTTGAAGCACAAGTTTGCTTACAGCTTCTTCTTTATAGTTATAGATGTAGAAGATCTTATGGTTTGGGCTATTGATGAGGGTCTTTTGGTGCTCTGATGGGATTCTGTTAGGTGTTTTGTATAATCTCAAATATGCGCTGGGATTTGTTCATGTTTTTGAGTTACCGGTTGGCTATGGTAGACTTCATATTAGGGGTGTCAGACCATACTTTGTGCTATATAGGAATCATATTCTACCGTCCTACATTTGCCATGTGTAATTTTGTATTTGTTATAGATCCTCCAAATAAAAAGCTGCATGCAAATGAAGACTTAAGATACCTCCATTGTTTTAGATGGGAGTGGAGATAAGCATATTGAAAGAGAATGCGGAATAAACATCTCCACAAACATAACTCCAGAAGCATTCACTAGAATTGATCTTCTCACAAGAAGGCAATTGCAGGACAAATTTCCCTTATCCCTCATAGGTCATTGTCAAAATATAATTAACATTGTGTGCAAACTGAACAATATGCAACTATTGCAACACTCTTCAAAAATTATTAACATAACAATAGACTGCCATGATCTTCCAATTCTCTATGATAAAGATTGGGATCAAGGTTACGTTCAAAGTCATTTATTCTTAAAGAGAGAAACTGTATCACTAGGAAGAAAAAAGTTTGGAACTTATCTTGACCCAAAAAAAAAAAAAATGATCCAACCAACCTTTTCGTCCCAAGCATCCCTATCATATATATACTCACAATAGCCATATTATTCAGGAAGACCCAACACAAAAGTATAAGCTTTTGGTCAGCATAGATTTAGGTCCTCAAAAAGCCGAAAGAGCAAATTCTCATATTTGTAGATTAAAGAATAGTGAGAAAGAAGAACCCATACACAAATGTTTATCAAACTATTTCCACTGGACTGTTAAACAAGAGGAACAAGCACAAGACAAGAGGGAATGGTGTAGGAAAATGTGATTAATTAAGAAAAACTGAAAAACTCTTCATTACTCAAGAAAATGTACATAAATAGATAAAGAAATAAGCAGAAAATCGCCTCCAATAGCCTCTATTAACTAGATCTAATTATTCTCCTAGATTAGGCATGCAAATGATTGAATAAATTCTAAAAAATTTCCTGATTGGCAACAATACAAAACTCCTATTTCCTAGGAATTGCATCGTGTAACATGAAACAATTGCTTAATCATAATGAATAGCACCCAAAAAAAGTTACTAAATTAACAATTATAGTAACTTTATCACAATTATCGAATGTGCTACACAAGGTTAAAGAAAAAATGTTCAAGGAACAGATCATAACAAACATTTTTCCAACCCTACAATTCCATTTAAAATTTTCAGGGATGCTTAGAAATGACTTTAAAGCATCCACCTAGATGTACTTTGCTAGGAGTAAAAGCTACGTAAAGGTGGCTGGTTAAAAAATAAAAGATTAGAATAATCTGAATATGTATGTTTGGGCTTTATGTGGCTTTGTGTGCTAGGTCATCGCTATTAAGAGATGGCAACATTAGATTTCATTCATGGAGTTTGAAGGAGTCTCAAATTATATTACAATTGCAATGTGGTGATGAAGCATTGCATGACGCCTAATAACCCAATATTGTGATTTTGCAGTCCTAAGCATCATGGCTTTAAAGATTAAAAATGACATGCCCTGTTTCTTGTTTGTAAAAAAATAGATGATATTCTTAACATTCTTCTTTCCTTCAAAACATACTTCTAATCCTGATATAGAAGCAAAAATGAAAAATCTGTACCAGTCAAATGCATTATAGAGAGCCCCTGTACTTTCTATTAATATGCAACAATATAAGGGAAAATACTGGCATAAATTTTCTCAAAAAGGAAGTAATTGAAAACAGTAACTCACCAACAAAAGTTCCAAGCCTAAAGGACAAAGAAGTAACACCATATCACATCTAAAAATGACTACAGTGAAAATCTGACCAGAAAAGAAAACGGAGAAATAAGAAGATAGCATAAAGCCAAGTCAAGATGCCTAGTTTGGCATTATATATCATAACTAAAACATGAAGGGTGAGGGAAAAGTCAGCATCAAAGAAACTCATGACAAGATATATAAACAGGTGCGTATATAGATAAATAATTAAAGGAAACATAAAAGTTTAGACAGTTATAACAATCTTTCACAAATAGAATTTGTAGGCAATAAAAATGAAACCTTTGTGGGCAATGTGCTACTTATGATTGGATCATTCATATTTTTCAACATTATCATTCATATAGCTACATGATAAATTCAATCATTGTTCATACGTATATATTTCAAACTTTATACAGGTATGGCTCGTCTTCCATTGATTGCAAAGAAAAGAAATATAGCTATCTTAGTTCAATATATGGAAGTGTTGAATGAGATAACCTTTCTTTTCATTCTCATGTTGTATATTATTATTTATAGAAGACGATCAAGTACAAATGAATTCTCCTTTAGCTCTTTCATAGGCATAAAATACGTCAACTAAATATTTTTAGAATGATTCATTCTAGTGACCTAGCCTGTGTTGAAAGTACTCGCATGGATATGAGAACATTTGCTATTTTGTGTCACCATCTTAGAACTATTAGGGGCTTGCAGGGAACAAAAAATATGGACGTTGAAGAAATGGTTTCTCTATTCTTACATGTTATTTCTCATGACATTAAGAATAGAATAATGAGGCGTCAATATGCGCGCTCAGGAGAAACAATCAGTGGACAATTTAATAACGTCTTGAATGCTTTGTTACGTGTCCATGAGTTACTACTAAAGACTCTAGAGCGAGTTCTAGATAATTCAACTGATGAGAGGTGGAAATTGTTTAGGAATTGCTTAGGAGCACTAGATAGTACATACATTAAAGTGAATGTGCCTACATTAGATAAGCCTAGGTATCGTACTAGGAAGAATGAAATAGCTACCAACGTGTTAGGAATCGTCTCACAAGATATGCAATTTATTTATGTCTTGCCTGGATGGGAAGGATCAGCTGCTGACTCTAGGGTCTTGCGGAATGCTTTATCTAGGACAAACGGGTTAAAAGTTCCACAAGGTAAGTTAATTTTCGTCCTTGTTTTAATAAATGCTATTTTATACAACATAACTACTATTTTTACTAAACTTTGTCATTTGATGTGCAGGATACTACGACCTTTGTGATGCTGGGTATCCTAATGGTGAAGGCTTCTTGGCACCATATAGAGGACAACAATATCATTTAAATGATTGGGATATCCCATCTAATACTCCTGCTAAATGTTTTAACATGAGACATTCTTCAGCTAGAAATGTAATAGAGAGGCATTTGGATTGTTGAAAGGGAGATGGGCAATTCTTAGAGGTCGATCATACTATCCTGTCAAAATCCAATGTCGAATTATCTTGGCATGTTGTCACCTTCATAACTTGATTAGACGAGAAATGCCTGTAGATCCTTTAGAACAAGCTTTGAGAGAAAGTGGACATCATGGTAGTGATAACAATGATGGTGAAGAAGAGGACAATGTAGACAATGATCATTATACGCATATCGAAACATCAAATGCATGGAATGCTTGGAGAGATAGCTTGGCTGCAGAAATGTTTGACCAATGGCAAAGCAACCGACATTCGTAAAAGTTGGCTTATTGTGCTGGAACATATTCAGTTGTGCTTAAACAATTGTAGTGAAATACATGCGGTTTTATATGAACATTTTACGGCCTTCACTACGGGAAAAATGACTTTTTGCGAGGAAATTTTTCGTCGCAATAAGTTTTTGCGACAAAAATAAATTCGTCGCACTCCAGTTGCAATATGTGAGTCGCAATAGGTTTTTTTGCGACGATTCTGGAATTCCTCGCAAAAAGTGGTATTCTGCGACAAATATTTCGTCACAAAAAAGATCACATAACGTCAACTTTTTGCGACAAAATAAAAATTGTCGCAAAAGATTATATTTTGCGATGAATTCCAATATTGTCGCAAATTGTTAGAAAACAACTCATTTTTTAATAAAATTATTTTAGTTAAAAAAGTTTATTGCGACCAATTTTTTCTCGCTAAATACTACCTTTAGCGACAAAAAATTCGTCGCAATAAATTTTTAACACGAAAATTGATTATTTTTTAAGAATTTACAGATTTTATTTTTTAATTAGTTATAAATTTTAGAATAAATGACATATCTCATTACACAACTTAATTCTTTATATTAATAATTTTATTAATTAACAACAAATTACAAAAAGTTTATCACAATATATTTTTACAATATATCAACCTTTGTACATAGCAAAATTAAAAAAAATACAAAAAAGAGAAAGAAAAATACAAAACTTCATCCTCCAAAAATTCTTTTGTTGTTGACTTTGTAGAATCCTCAAATCTTCAAGTACAACCCATCTTCAAAAATACCTATTAAAAACAAAAAAATAAAAATAAAATGTTAAGTAAAAATTAAAGCATAAAAATTGAGTTTATGAAAAAAACAATGTTGAAGAAGCAAAGAATTTGAGAATGTTGAGAATGTTGAGTTGTATTCCATCTTCAAAAATACCTATCAAATAAAAGACAATAATATCAATCAAATATTAAAATAAATAAAAATATATTAAACTATTAAAGAAAATATATTACAACACAAAAGTAAAAGAAAGAGTAAAAATATTTACCAAATGTTGGGAAAAGAAAAGGAGTAGAGAATTGGAAGTGATAGAAGAAAATGAAACAATCCAAAAAATTAACCCATGTATATATAATAAAAGTTGGATATTTTGCGACGAAATTTTAACCTTTAGCGACGAAAATTTTGTTGCGAAATAGTTTTTAAAATTATGAAAAAAATCAAAGCGGGAAAAAGTTCCCCAAAAATTTTTTTTTGCGACAAAATTTTCGTCGAGAAAGAGTTTCAAAATTTTGAAATTTCAAGAGCGGAAAAAAGTCCGCCCAAATTTCATTTTGCGACAAAAATTTTGATCTTTAGCGAAAAATTTTTCGTCGCTAAAGAACTTGAAATTTTTAAAATTCTCAAGCAGGAATAAGTCCGCCTAAATTTTATTTTTTGCGACGAATATAAATTCGTATTTCGTCGCAAAAAACCTCATTTTGCGATGAAATTAAATCATCGCAAAACATCATATATTGCGACAAAATATTAATCTTTTTGCGACGAAAATTTCCTCACTAAAAATCTTTAAAAAAAATGTTAAAGACTCTTTTATTTGTCATAAAAAGTATACAAATGTGAAAATTATAATAAAAAACTAAGAAGATTTTGAAATTAATCATACCTGGACTTTGATAATTATAAATTTATTTAGTAATTAAATAAATTTATCCAACATAATTAAATTTATTTAATATTAGGTTAATATTAAATAATTTAATTTCAATTAATTAATCATGTATTAACCACATACATTAGATATATAAAATTATTGCATGGTATTTAGTTAGTTTTAATTTAATTGAGGATAAAAGTGTTAACAAAATATATACAAGTCAACAATCATTAACAAATGTAAAATAGTTAGACATCTATACATATGGCATAACAATCATGTGCGAGCTATTGAAAAAAGTTTTTGTCGTTAAAGGTGTAAAAATTTTAAAATTTAATAGGCGGAAAAAAGTCAGCCTAAAATTTAGTTTTTGCGACGAATTTGAATTTAAATTTTCCTTGCAAAAGACCCCATTTTGCGAGGAATTTTAAAGTGGTCGCTAAAAGTCTAAAATGCTAATCTTTAGCAACAAAATGCTAATCTTTTGCGACAAAATTTTTGCCACTATAAGTCTTTAAAAAAATATTAAAATTAAAATCTAAATCTAAAATTAAAAATATTTAAATAAATCATACTTAGACTTGGATAATTATAAGTTTATTTATTAATTAAATTTTCATCCATAATTAAATTTATATAATATTGGATTGGTATTAAATAATTTGATGACAAATTAATAAATAATCTAACAACCATATACAATAGAAATATAAAACATTATATGGTATTTAATTATTTTTTATTGAGTATTAAAATGTTAATAAAATAGGTACAACAACTCAAGAATTATTTAACAAGTGCAAACAATAGTTAGACATTTATACATATGTCATAGTTGTTATATGAGGAATTACAAAAAAAAATTTCTTTAGTGATCAATAAATAATTAATTATTGATATTATAATCATATATGTAATAAAAAGATTCTATTCATTTTAGCTATAATTTATTTTAATTATCTATTTCTTTTAAAAACACTAAAAATATGTTTTACAAATTTAAAAATTAATTTGTGATGGAGATAATTTAATTATTAACATATAAACGTATGTCATAATTGTCATATGTATTAAAGTGTTAATAAAATACACACAAGTCAACTATTATTAATAAATGCATAATGCTTAAACATCTATACATATGACATAATTGTCATGTGCGAGTTATTGAAAATAAGTTTTTAATACTTTAATAAATAAATGATCAAATATTCATATTATAATTATTATGTAACAAATGCATTTACTTTTAGTGAATATTTTTTTTATTATTTATTCATTTTACAAATGCTAACAATTAATATTTAAAATATCTTGACAAATGCAAACCATAAGTTTGTAATAGTTGTAATTTAATAATTAGATATCTATATATGTCATATTTGTTGTTATAAGAAATTGAAAATAAGCTTTTCTAATTTGATTAGTAAATGATTACTTATTCATATTATAATTATATAAAATGTAACAAAATTGCATTTATTTTCAAGTATAGAATGCCTTTAAATTAATTATCCATTTTTTTATAAAAATAACAATTATTAAAAATATTTTTTACAATTATAAAAAATATTTTTTTTCATATAAGTAATTTAATTATTATACATATATACATATACATATGTTACAAGTATCATATGTATTACGAATTGAAAATTAGTTTTTGCCATTTACCAGTAAATTGATTAATTATTCATATAGTAATCAATATGTAACAAATGTATTTATTTTTTGTTATAGAGTTCATTTTAATTATTTATCTCCCTTAAAATAAACTCTAACAATTGTTTAAAATATCTCAACAATTTACTCAAAGCTATACGATAAAAATTAAAAGTCTAAGAAAAATATACTGTCTATATTAATACACTTTATAACAAAAAAATAAAAAACATAATTATAGGCAACATTACATGATTATTAATTATTTATTTATTTATGTTTATTTGACATATAATTAAACGTTGAAAACTAAATTAGATTTTTAGAAGTTAGATTTTTTTTTCAATCTCATTTTCATCAATTAAAAATTAGTCATGGTAATAAGTTTATCATAATTGTAATTTAGCAGTTAGACATATATAAATCACACATAAATTAGATTATATATAAATAATTAGCAATAAATTTTATGCTTGATTATTAGATTATTAACGATTCATATCACACACACACACACGCACACACACACACACACACCCACACACACACATATATATAGAGAGTTTATTTTAATTATTTATCTCTTTTACAAACACTAAATTTAGAATATCTTAATAGTTTTTCACATTTAAAAGCATGAATGGAATCACAAATGGTCTTTTTTTTAATAAAAATTTGTATGAATATCCAAATGACCTTACTATATTTAAAAATTGTCAATTTATATAAAATCAAATTAGATTTTTAATACTTTCTTTATTCTTTTTTTTTGTCATTTTTTAAACAAAGACTTATATATTAGACGAACCATAAACAAAGAGAAGAAAACAAAAGAGGAAAGTTATTAAGTTTTAATTTTAAAAAAATAACTTTTTGCGAGGAATTTTTTCTCGCAAAAGGCCATATTTTGCGAGGAATACATATTTTCGTCACAAAATGTCCAGTATTGTCACGTGTTCATAATAAGTTAGACAGGATTTTCGCGAGAAATTTTTTTCGCAAAAGGTTAATTTTTTTGCGAGGAATTTATTGTCGCAAAAGGTCTCATTTCGCGACGAATCAAATTTTCGTCGCAAAATATCCAATATTGTCAAGTGTGCATAGTAAATTAGAAAGGGTTTTCGCGAGAAATTTTTTATCGCAAAATGTGATTTTTGCGAGAAAATTTTCCTCGCAAAAAGTCACATTTTGCGAGGAATCACGTTTTTGTCGCAAAATATCCAGTATTGCCACGTGTGTATGGTAAATTAAAATGGCTTTTCGGGACGAATTAAATTTTCATCGTAAAATATCCAATATTATCAAGTGTGCATAGTAAATTAGAATGTTTTTCGCGAGGAATTTTTTGTCACAAAATGTGACTTTTTACGAGAAAATTTTCCTCGCAAAAAGTCACATTTTGCGAGGAATCACATTTTTGTCGCAAAATGTCCAGTATTATCACGTATGCATAGTAAATTAAAATAGCTTTTCGCAAGGAATTTTTTGTCGCGAAAAATAGATTTTTTGCGAGGAAAATTTCCTCGCAAAAGGTCACATTTTGTGAGGAATTATTTTTTCGTCGCAAAATGTCAGGTATTGCCATATATGCATGGTAAATTAGAATGGCCTTTAGTAAGGAATTTTTTTCGCAAAAGGTCTTTTTTTCGCGAGAAACATAATTTTATCGCAAAAAATGTTCATGTTGCTATAAAATTTTTGTCACAAAATGCCGTCTTTGTGTAATACGTTTTACGACGAAAAGTTTGTCGCAATAGGTTTATTTCGTCGCAAAAAATACTTCCCTAATTAGTCACTCGAGTTTTTAGCGAGGAAATGAATATTCATCGCTAAAGGTTTTATTTTGCGACGAAAAATTCCTCGCAAAATATCTTTTTTTTTTGAAATGCTAACTTTTGTGACGAAATAATAATTTTGTCGCAAAAGGCCGCTTTTTACGACGAATTTTATTTCGTCGCAAAAAATTTTATCGCAAAAAACTGTTCTTCTTGTAGTGCTTGGAATTTAAAGTTTCAATGAACAATTTTATCTCTTTAGTTTGAAATTCATCAATATAATAGTATTTCCATTTCATTTTTATGTCTTTGGATTAATTTATAGCAGTTACTACTTCTTTCATACTTTTTTCTAATCTAACTTGATGTGAGTTATATCTACATTCAGCAGAATGGATGCTCCAGACCGACAACCACCAAATACAGTAAAAAAGCATCAATGGACTTCAGTTGAGGATAGCAAGTTGGTAGAGTGTTTATTAGAGATAGCTAATGGTGGAAGGTGGAAAGCGGATAATGGAACTTTTAAACCAGGCTATTTACAACAACTAAAAAAAATGATGAATGAGAAGATTCCTGATTGTGGGCTGAGAGCACAACCTCACATTGATTCTTGTATCAAGATTCTAAAGAAACAATTTAATGCAATTTCTGAGATGTTAGGACCTGCTGCAAGTGGATTTGGTTGGAATGATGAACTCAAGTGTGTTGTTGCTGAACAAAGCATGTTTGATGATTGGGTTAAGTTAAGGATTTTTGTTGTTTGTTTACTTAGTTGAATGTCATTATAGTATAACAAATTTAAAGCATTTCCTTCCACTTGTTCTCTCTGATGTTTGTTGTATGTCATCTAAGATTTACATAGAGTCATCCAAATGCAAAAGGCTTACGGAACAAATCATTTCCGCATTTTGATGAATTGGGAATCGTGTTTAGGAAGGACCGTGCCAATGGACAAGGTGCAATGGGGTTTTCTGAAACGGTTGAATAGATTAATAGAGAGGTAGAGAGTGATCAAAATGTTGAGTTCGATCCATTCAACCTATTAGATGACCTTATTGGTACTACAAGCATGAGTCACACAAGCACACCAGTTGGTTCAACACAAACAGGTAGAAAAAGTAGGAAAAGATTAAGAAATGTGGATCCTTTGGTTGATATGTTGAATTCCACAGTGCAAAAATTGGGTGAAATACTAGCTGCTGCTAGTGACAACATTAGAAGAATTGCTGATTGCTTTCAAGTTGAACTGATGGAGTAACTAGGAGGATGAAAATCTTTGATAAACTTAAAAAAGTTGAAGGGCTAACAGATTCACAAAGAGTTAAAGTTGGACAACTTCTTGTCCAAAATCAAGCTAACCTAGATTTTTTCTTCACATTGGATGACGAATTCAAACTTGAATTTCTTCTTGGACTATTGGAATGGGATGGAATGGAACTTTTTTGGTTTTTTAGCAAACTTTGTTGTTGATGGCAATTGGGTGAACTTTGTAGCCATGATGTTGGGAACTTTTGATGGTATTCCGGAGTAGTCATCAACTTTTGGCCACATTGTGTGGACAAATGTTACTAACTTTGATGTTCTTCATTCTGACAAATAGTACTACAATAAAACTTAAATCACCTTGCTTTGGGAATAGCACAGTCTTGCTTTGTTTTGGAACTTTGTTTACACCGTTATATGAAATTCGTAATATTGGTCTAGCATCAGTCATCAAATTTTTCTTCAATTCCAATGTTTTATTAGACATTTATGATAGCAGGTTTGTTTTCTTCTTGCATGTTTGTTTATTTTTTATTTGTTGTCTAAACATTGACAGAGGTGGAGTTGTTATGTGCTTGGAAATGTAACATTTTTTGAATTGTAGACAATAGAGGATGGAAAAAAAGGTACGTCCAGCTAGTCTACATGTGCAAGAATGATTTCTTTGTAATAAAAGTGTGATTTAAAAGAAAAAAAATTTATGCATCTGACCTTTCCAATATAGCATACAACAAAATTATTAACAAATTTATGATAAATTTATTAATACATTTTATGATAAATTTATAAATTATTTATAGTAGTTTATAATAAATTTATGAAAAATTATTTACTGTAATTTATAACAGATTTATAATAAATTCAAAAATATTTTTAAATTATTTACAGTAATTCTTAATAAATAATTTTTAAAAACTTAAAAATTATTATCCTTATACATATATATATATATATATATATATATATATATAATATATTTATATTACAATTATACTAGAACAAGAAAAAAATTTAAGTCTTTTTGATACAGTAACAAAATTTATATTATCAAGTTTACTCACATAATAAATAAAATTAACATGCCTGTGTACAACCAAATATAATAATCTGATTCCTATAGTAATCTAGACCGAGATTCCTACAGACAACTAAACACAGTAATCATACTTTCCTAGATATCAGATTCCCATGTTTTACTTTCTCTGCAATGTGAATCCCATCTTCAAGATTCCTATCCCTTGTACCAAACGGCCCCTTAAGGAATTGAGTTTGAGATGCCCTGGAATCACAAACCTGAAGAGAAACGAAAAAATCTCCATCGAGAGTGAGAAGGAAAAGAGAAAACGGGACAAATCAAGGGAAACGAGAACACATCTTGATCGAGCAAATAGCCAATGTTGTCCACCTTTCTTTGACCCATTTTTTTCCTTCCGTCGTGGCAGTCGCACCAGCATGGTAGAGGGAGAAATTTGATTTCTAAATTTGAGAAATCGAGAAAGATGGCACTGCCTTCTTCCTTAATTCTTCCTATTTTACAATTTTTTTTATTGTTATCCGTTATAAAACCTTTATAATCGAAGCTTAATTAAGACTGGGTTATGAATTTTATCTTTATTTAGAACAAACGAATCCAACAGATCTGTTGGAGTTGTGTTCGTATCTGCTTTTTTGCTAATGATTTTGATCTTTATTTTCCTCTTCGTATCTATTGTGTTGGAATCGAAGACATAACTTGTGGTTGCTGCGTGAAGCCCCGTGTTTGTTATGTTAATCTATCGTCAATTGAACTGAGTGCATTTGATGATTTGTTTTCACTTTTTGTTTAGATGGGTTTTGGGAAAATGATCATATGGGGTGTTGATGTAGTAAGTTCGTTCACTTTTTCTTCTTTTGATGGATGTACTTAATTCTTGATTAAAATTTTATGAAATTGAGAGAGTATGGTAACGGATGCTGATATAGTGGATGCTTGTGGACTAGCATTTTTCTATGATGCTTTTTATTTTTTCCTTCTTTAAGAATATGCAATTATATAAGTTTTCACAAACACATTGAATTCTATATTGTGTTACTCCTGAAGTTGTTAATTTGGGTGTAATGTAGTTTTGTTTTTCTTTTATTGCTCGGTTGGGCACTTTAGTTACTATAATGCTTAGTTATGGCTTTTTTGCATCCAAACTAGTCCAATCTCTTTACCGCATTAATTTTAAGCTATAGTTAACAATCTCAAAAATTAGACCTAAGCAAAGCATTTTTACTTTGGTTCATGTTAACAAAACTACAATTTATAGATCCTAGTAAGCCTAAGAAAATCCTGTAATCATGTATAAAGATAGCAATTCACTGTTATGTGAACTCCATTTGATGGAAAAGAAAAGAACAAAACAAGTCCTAGCAACTAAGTAGCCTGTATTTGACTCCTAACCTTTTGACATTCAACTTTAGCTTCTCTCATGCCCCCTTCAAGCTCTATCATATTTCTCTCCTTCTGAATTTTCAAGTCCTATACGTAAATATAAAAACCAAGACAATATGGAGAACCAAATACAATCAAATACACAGCTTGAGAATTCACATAGGGCATGACATTGGGCTACCATAAGAAGTCCTATGGTGAGCAAGAAAAAAACACCATAACTGACAAATTTAACGTCAAGTCTAATAATCAACAACAAATTCTATGTATTGTATAAATAATGATGGATGAAATACAGAGAAAAGCCAATACATAAAAGTAGAGTAGTATAGATAGCATGAACTAGAATACCTCATCAAAATGCATATAAAAGGATTCTATTAAAAGCACAATTTCCTGGTGATGCACACCTTTTGATGTATGGATAGAAATTTAAGCAACCTTAATGCATTCGAAACTAGCAAGTATACTAGTCGCACAAGTAATAAAGTGATGAGTAAGATATCGTTCCCACGAAGATTGATTCTAATTAAATTTGTTATTCGAAAGCGAAAACAGAATAAATGGAGGGTTTTGTTGATTGATTAACTAGATGAAATATTAATGCAAATGAAGAATAACACAATGCAATCTTAATTGAAGTGAGAATTAATCAATAACAGAAATTTGGCTAAGGGATCATTCTCTACCACAAGATATGGATTTGCGAATAAATCATAGAATTGTCATCCAATTAGACCATTGAAATTATCAACTGTAGATAACAACAAGCTCTGTTATCCCAATCTTTCCTTACTTTGTTGTTAAACAAAACAGGTTCTTTATTTAATCTCTATCCATTAAACAACCTAGAACAAGCTCTCTAAATTTAATTCAATGGATGCATTACGATAAGAAAGATAGGTTTCTCTAAGCAATAAACAAACAAGCTCGGATTATTTAACTTAGGTTGTATTCTCCAATTGCAATCTCTGATCACAATTTTGCTACTAATGATTAAAAATTCAAGACAATTACGGATCAAGATTTCTAGTCTAGCAATAGACAATATCCAGATTATATTCAGTTGGCCACCCAAATACAATCCAGCAAGCAATCATAAGCATTAAACATGGGAAAATACAAGCAACTTCAATTAGAGTATTGGATAACAATTCCTTGCACAATCAATTCACAAAAACCATATCTAGGGCTTTGAAATCACCCTCAACCATTCAGATTTAGTTACACATATTCAGACAGAATACAAATACAATACAATATGGAGACATTCCAGAAAATGAGAGGGAAAGGGAAACTTAGCAAATTTGATGAAATCTATTAGATTTGTAGTTCTTCCTCTTTCAAAGCCTTCAATCTCCTTCAAGAACTCTAAGAGATGAGAGAAATCCAAAGATGCAGCCTCCTCCACGTTCTCCCCTCTTCAAGTTATCAAAATAAACCCTAAAATGTGTTTATATACTCTGCTACAGTAACTTGCTACAGTGCCCCGTATTTAATAACATGCTACAGTGATATGTGGAATTACAAATATACACTTCTCATACCATTTTTATCACAACTTTGGGTACACTACATAAATTCGTGAACCGTAAATTTCTCCAAAAAATAGACTTCAAGAGCTTTCCAATGGTATATAGCATGTTATCCGGTTAATTGTACATCGATACAATCAACTCCGAGAAATTGGTTGATTAGCAGAGGTGAAAATGAAGGGTTTTACTCCAATTTTGTGCAAGTTCCTCCAAAACTCCTACAAACATCAAAAACCACACAAAAATATAAAAATGCCAAGGAATATAGCAAAGAAACATAGACGGAATTAATATGAAAATGATATATAAATAGACACCTATCAAACCTTTAGCTTAAAAATTTGGTCCCAAAAAGAATGCCAAAGCATCACATAAAAGAAATGGAAGTACATAATTTTGGACCAAGACTTGCTAAAAAATAGACAATTCTCAAACAGAATCAGCAATGGTTAGCTTTTCACAAGCTAAGCATTTATCAAATGAAAATGCCTCTTGGCTGTTGGAGGAAATGTAACCTCTCACAATTACAAATTGATCCAAGTTCAACAAATTATATCCAATTGAAAAACTGAATAGATCTATGAGTTCAATTTTAAATGCATTATGAGACTATAAAACCCAAACCGAAACAGATCTAACACAAGAAAAATGTTAATAATTTCAACATATGATGGGTTCCATCATTCTACAACACGTTAGCATGTGTTGAAATTATTCTCTTTTAGCCATTTACTGCTACATTGTCCATTCTAGAGAACATTTCTACAAAAGTTTTCATCACAATCAACAATGATACTTTCGACTCCTAGGATTTGATTTTGTGAAATAACTGATAATTTATCACTTATTCTAAAATCTTAAGCTCAAAGGTATGAAATCAACAACAATATTTACACTCTGACACACCTCTTCAGAGCAATTGCACGTGGACCAAACACAACTTAAAATTATTGTGATTATTGTCATTAATGCAAGCAGGACTTGAATACAAGACCATTTGTTCAACTTAGCAAGGCCGTTTGCTTAACTTAGCTCTAATACAATGTGACCAATAGACCCAAAGCTTAATCTTTATAGCCGAGTACTCAACAATAGTATTCAAAATCCAGCAATAACAAAATAAGAGGAAAATTCAAGTTAAGTTTAGAATCAGCAAAATAGATACTCTAAAATACTTTGACAACAGGGATGTTCTGACATTTAAAATATTCTAATACTACCTGCAAAATAAAATCAAAGCTTAATTAGTCTTTAACAACTAGCGCATAAATAGTAATAGAATTCACATCAGTATACATTAGCCCAGAGGATTCCATTCCTTGAGCTTAGTAAATTAGAATTACAAAAAATTATTCAGAAATCCGACAAAATACATTAGTATACAGTAACAAAATGTTCCTAAAAATCTATTGTTTTTGCTATTCAGAAATTTATAGACAAATGAGGGTGGGTTTAGAGTTGGAGTTGCTTTAAATAATGCATAAAATTCATTTAGCTACATGATTGGTTGGATCATTCATATATTTCAACATTATATTTCATATAGCTACATGATAAATTCAATCATTATTCACGCGTATATATTTCAAACTTTATGCAGGTATGGCTCGTCTTCCATGGGTTGTAAAGAAAAGAAATATAGCTGTTTTGGTTCAATATATGGAAATGTTGAATATGATGACCTTTCTTTTCATTCTCATGTTGTTTATTATTATTTCTAGAAGATGATCAAGTACAAATGAATTTCCCTTTGGCTCTTTTCATAGGCATAAAATACGTCAACTAAATATTTTTAGAATGATTCATTCTAGTGACCTAGCCTATGCTGAAAGTAATCGTATGGATAGGAGAACATTTGCTATTTTGTGTCACCATCTTAGAACTATCAGGGGCTTGTAGGGGACAAAAAATATGGACGTTGAAGAAATGGTTTCTTTATTCTTAAATATTATTTCTCATGACGTTAAGAATAGAGTTATGAGGCGACAATAAGCGCGCTCGGGAGAAACAGTCAGTAGACAATTTAATAAGGTCTTGAATGCTTTTTTACATGTCCATGAGTTACTGTTAAAGACTGCAGAGCCAATTCTAGATAATTCAACTGATGAGAGGTGGAAATGGTTTAGGAGTTGCTTAGGAGCACTTGATGGTACATATATTAAAGCGAATGTGCCTACATTAGATAGGACTAGGTATCGTACTAGGAAGAATGAAATTGTTACCAACGTACTATGAGTCGTCTCGCAAGATATGCAATTTATTTATGTCTTGCTTGGATGGGAAGGATCAGTTGCTGACTCTAGAGTCTTACAGGATGTTTTATCTAGGACAAATGGGTTAAAAGTTGCACAAGGTAAGTTAATTTTTTTCCTTGTTTTAATAAATGCTATTTTATACAACATAACTACTATTTTTACTAAACTTTGCCATTTGACTTGCAGGATACTACTACCTTTGTGATGCTGGTTATCCCAATGGTGAAGGCTTCTTGGCACCAGATAGGGGACAGCGATATCATTTAAATGATTGGGATATCCCACCTAATACTCCTGCTGAAATTTTTATGAGATATTCTTCAGCTAGAAATGTAATAGAGAGGGAAATTTGGATTTTTGAAACGACAATGGGCAATTCTTAGAGGTCGATCATACTATCCTGTCAAAATCCAATTTTGTATTATCTTGGCATTGGTCTCCTTCATAACTTGATTAGACGAGAAATGCCTGTAGATCCTGTAGAACAAGCTTTGCGAGAAAGTGAACATGATCTTATTGGCAACGATGATGGTGAAAAAGAGGACAATGTAGACAATAATCATTATACACATATCAAAACATCAAATGCATGGAATGTTTCGAGAGACAGCTTGGTTACAGAAATGTTTGAGCATTGGCGAAGGAACCGACATTCATAGGTTGGCTTATTGTGCTTGATTATGTTTGGTTGTGCCTGAACAATCGTAGTGAAATACATGCGGTTTTATGTGAACACTTTAAGGCCTTTTAATTTAAAGTTTCAATGAACAATTTTGTCGCTTTGGTGTGAAAGTTTAAATGAACAATTTTATCTCTTTATTTTGAAATTTATTAATATAATAGTATTTCTATTTCATATCTATGTCTTTGGATTAATTTATAGCAGTTACTACTTTTTTCATAGTTTTTTCTAATCTAACTTGATGTGAGTTATATCTACATTCAGCAAAATGGATGCTCTAGACTGACAACCCCCAAATACAGTAAAAAAGCATCAATGGACTATAGCTGAGGATAGCAAGTTGGCAGAGTATTTATTGGAGATAGCTAATAGTGGAAGGTGGAAAGCCGATAATTGAACTTTTAAACCATGCTATTTACAACAATTAGAAAAAATGATGAATGAAAAGATTCCTGATTGTGGACTAAGAGCACAACCTCACATTGATTCTCGTATCAAGATTCTAAAGAAACAATTCAATGCAATTTCTGAGATGTTAGGATCTGCTACAAGTGGATTTGGTTAGAACGATGAACTCAAGTGTGTTGTCACTGAACAAAGCAAGTTTGATGATTAGGTTAAGGTAAGGATTTCTGCTGTTTGTTTACTTAGTTGAATGTCATTATAGTACAACAAATTTAAAGCATTTCCTTCCACTTGTTCTATCTAATGTTTGTTGTATGTCATCTAACATTTACACAGAGTCATCCAAATGCAAAAGGCTTAAGGAACAAAACATTTCCACATTTTGATGATTTGGGAACCGCGTCTGGGAAGGACCGTGCCAATGGACAAGGTGCAATGGGGTTTTCTAAAACGGTTGAAGAGATTAATAGAGAGGTAGGGAGTGATCAAAATGTTGAGTTCGATCCATTCAACCTAGTAGATGACCTTATTAGTACCACAAGCATGAGTCAAACAAGCATACCAGTTGGTTCAGCACAAACAGGTAGAAAAAGTAGGAAAATATCAAGAAATGTGGATCCTTTGGTTGATATGTTGAATGTCAAAGTGCAAAAATTCGGTGAAATACATGTTGCTGCTAATGACAACATTAGAAGAATTGCTGGTTGCTTGCAGGTTGAAACTGATTTAGTAACTAGGAGGATTAAAATCTTTGATGAACCTAAAAAAGTTAAAGGGCTAACAAATGCACAATGAGTTAAAGTTGGACAACTTCTTGTCCAAAATCAAGCTAACCTAGATTTTTTCTTCACATTGGATGACAAATACAAACTTGAATTTCTTGTTGGACTATTGGAATGAGATGGAATGGAACTTTTTTGGTTTTTTTGGCAAACTTTGTTCCTGATGGCATTTGGTGAACTTTTTAGTCATGATTTCGGGAACTTTTGATGGCATTCTGGAGTAGTCATCGACTTTTGGCCATATTGTGTGGAAAAATGTTACTAACTTTGATGTTCTTCATTTTGAAAAATAGTATTACAATGAAACTTAAATCTCCTTGCTTTGTAAATAGCATAGTCTTGCCTTGTTTTGGAGCTTTGTTTACATCATTATATGAAATTTGTAATATTATTTTCCATCTATCATCAAATTTTTCTTGAATTCCTATGTTTTATTAGACATGTATGATAGCAGGTTTGTTTTCTTCTTGCATGTTTGTTTATTTTTTATTTGTTTCTAAACATTGAAATAGGTGGAGTTGTCAGGAGCTTGGCAATACAACATTTTTTTGAATTGTAGATAATAAAGGATGAAAACAAAGTACGTCCAGCTAGTCTACATGTGTAAGAATGATTTCTTTGTAATAAAAGTGTAAATCTTTTTTTTAAAAAACATTTATGCATCTGACCTTTCCAATATAGCATACAGCAAAATTATTAACAAATTTATGATAAATTTATATGAACATTTTATGATAAATTTATAAATTATTTATAGTAATTTATAATAAATTTATAAAAAAATTTAAAAAAAATTATTTATTGTAATTTATAATGAATTTATAATAAATTCAAAAATATTTTTAAAGTATTTATAGTAATTCATAATAAATAATTTTTAAAATCTTCAAAATTATTATCCTCACACACACGCACATGCACATATATATATTTTACAGTTATGCTAGAACAAGAACAAAATTTAAGTATTTTTGATACAGTAACAAACTTTGTGTTGTCAAGTTTACTCACATAATGAACAAAATTAACATTCATGTGTACAACCAAATACAATAATCTGATTCTCATAGTAATCTAGACCAAGATTACTGTGGATAATCAAACACGTTAATCATACTTTCCCAGAGATCAGATTCCCACGTTTTACGTTCCTAACAATGTGAATCCCATTCTCAAGATTCCTACCTCTGTACCAATCGGCCCCCTAGGGAATCGTAGGATTCCCTGTGTAAAGGCCACGGAACTGTAATAAACCAATTTTTTAAAAATGATTATCGTACTTTGGGTTATATCTGAATAACTAAAAAATGTGTTTATTATCTATTTATAATATTATTTAATTATTAATACTTATAATACTTTTTAATTATTTCAGGCAAACAAGTTTTATATAAATTATTTTATAGCATTATTTTATATGAATAAAAATAATAATTTGTAATATTTGAAAATATATATTTAATTTTTTAATTTTTGTAAAAATATATGACCACATACTTTATATCAAAGTTTAAAGTTTATTTTTTAATTAATATGAAAATCACAATAAGTTAAAATTAATATTATAAATCAAAGTATATCTATTTATTGATGAAATAATTTAAATTTTACATATAGATATTATAAATTTAAATAATTATATTTGATATACATTTTAGCTATAAATTAGAAATACATATGCATAAATAATAATTTAATGAATATTTTAAAATATTATATTCATTAAATAATTATTCAAATAAATAAATTAGTATGAAATTTGGAAATAATTAAAAATTAAAAAAATTAAAAATTAAAAAAAAATTTATGAAAATAAATAAATATTGAAAATTTATGAAAATAAATAAATATTTAAATCCGTCGCTATGAATCAAACTTCCACAAGCTTTATCAGAAGATTTTTCATATCAAACTACTGAATAAAAATTCAGCCCCGAAGGCAAAATTTCTAAAAGGGAAGAGAAACTTGACAAACTAGAACAAATTAAGATTTATTCTTTCGAATCTCATCTTTATCTTCTATTTCTTGCAATTCCAGTACAAGATAATCATATAACCTTCCCTAATTGTCCCGTCTTCTCAAAAATGGCATCTGCCATATCCTTGAGTGCTGTGGAAATTTAATCTGCGAAGGGGAACCAGTATTCCACTTGTGCATCCAATAATGAATCCAAAAGTGCCTCCAGCAATGAGTCCAAAATGAAGCTCCTGGTTTGAGGGGTCCCCTGGGACAGAAAGAACAGGAGTACTTGGCTGTGTACTACATGAGCGTTGTACAATTGAACCACACAATCCTGGATTTCGATCAAAGCTGGAGCTAGAAAAAGTATCAAACTGACCACCTGAAGGGATTGGTCCTTGAAGATTGTTGTCTGAAACATTGAACGAAGACAAGAAATGGAGATCACGGAGTGAGTCAGGGATTTCACCTGATAGATGGTTTCCAGATAGTTCCAAACTCTCTAAGTTGGTGAGTTGAGACATTTGATTGGGAATGTTGCCGGAGAAGTTGTTATGGCTGAGATCAAGTACATGAAGGGCCTTTAGTTGTCCAACCTCAGTAGGGATATTGCCGCTGAGGTTGTTGTTCCTCAGTATGATTTGCGGTGGCATATTGGAGAGTTTATTGTATTGTTGACAAGGAACATTATTCGTAGGTAATATAAAGATCGGCAACTCTAAATTGCCCTTGTCAATTCGATTGTAAGCCTGTTTGGAGGCCAACGCTGCCAGTCCGCCAAGTTCCTTTGGAAATTCTCCGAAAAAGAGGTTATGACCCAAATGTATACGGAATAGGTTCGGAAAATTCCCTAACCACCCTGGAATTGAACCAGTTATTAGATTTTCTGATAAGTTCAAGATCTGTAACTTTCTGAGCCTACTTAGCCAGCTTGGCAGTTGACCACTTAGTTGGTTGCCTCTTAAGCACAGAACTTGGAGATTTTGAAATCCATCTGAGGCTGTTAGTTGGTCATTATCTGGCATTGGTTCGTACATGAAAGCTTTAGTGAGGATGAGAACACTTAGGTTCTTGCAACCCATTAAAATCTTCATGGCACCAGCGATGCTGGTTAAGTTGTTTCCAGAAAGTGACAGGTAGGACAGTGACTCTAGAGCAACTATATTGGGTGAAAGGTTTCCCACTAGATTATTACCAGTCAACCTAATTGCAATGAGCAACTTGCATGAAGTAAAAGTTGATGGAAAGCTACCTGTAAAATTATTGTAACCAAGGTCAAGAGTACGAAGCTGGAGAAGCATGGAGAAATTAAACGCAGAAAGATCTCCTTTGAAGTGGTTGATCCGTAAATTCAATGTGACGAGATTGATGCAATTCTCCATAGAAGGGGGCAGTGAACCAGATAGGTTATTATCATGAAGGATCAAATGTTTCAAGTTGGTGAGACGCCCAATATCGTGAGGAATCAAGCCAGTAAACTGGTTCCTGTAAAGTTCAAGAGTAGTGAGGTTTCTTAATTGGATGATGCTGTTTCTAATGGATCCAGACAAGTGATTAAAAGGTAAAGATAACTCTTCAAGTGATGGGGCAGAGTAAATGTCCTCGGGAAGTAACCCCGAGATGTTATTGAAACCTGCCCGAAAAGTTTGCAATTTAGAGCAATTTCCTATTCCAGGAGGAACCTGGCCGCTGAAATCATTGTAGGAGAAATCCAGGAGGGTAACAGAGCAGGAGGAATTTGTCCAGGCAGAGGAAGGGATAGCGCCTGTGAAACTATTGTTACTGACGTTAAAACTCACTAAATTTTCAGCCAGCTGAAAGAAGGATGATGGGATTGTCCCATTGAAATGATTGCTGGACATATCAACAAATTTGATAGAACTGGATGACAGAGATGACGGAAATTCACCAGAAAGACAGTTATAACTTACGTCGAGAGTTTCAAGTTGGGTTAATGCTGGCCAGGAGCCCTTGAGAAGAGAGCCAGAGAGGCTATTGTGGGAAAGGTTGAGATGTGAGAGATGTGAGAGGTTTCCAATATATGGGGAGATTTTGCCGCGAATGGCTCTCCGGGGTAGCCACAGATGAGTGACACGATCATTAACATCACACTTAATGCCTTCCCATTGACAACAATCAATGGAAGAAGACCAATTCAAAGGAGGAGAAGAAGTGTTGAAGTTAAGAGATAATAGGGCCTCTTGATCTAGTCGGTTGCAGGTTTGATAAGCAGATGCTAAATAGAATGGGAATAATAGTAGTACAAGATGTGAGAGCATGTTAAGCTTCATTGTTAACATTTTTGTTTATTGCGTGTGGCTACAAATCTTTGCTTAATTATCTTATATTTCATGAGTGGAGAATATATAAAGCTAGCTATATAATGAGAAGTCTACCAACTTCATCTTATCATTTCGGTTAACCTGTCATCTCATCGCTGACAGCATTAGAATATGAAACCTTGAAACTAAAATGGAATGTGAATGTTCATAACATAAAGCTCTAAATGTTTATGTATACTGTCAGGTTATTCAAATGATTTTATTAAAATTACTTTAAATCTTTCAATATTTTTTTTTTGGTTTGTTTTAAGTCTATGGAAATTATTGTATTGGGTTTATGCAAAAGTGGGTTTCTACAAAATTGCATTTCTGAAAATTGAGGTTTATGTAAATTTTCAATTTTTTTTGTAATTTTTAATACTTCATCAATTACATAGTTATAATTCATTTAAACTTTTAACTTTGATGTGTTTATTCTTTAACTCACTACTCTATTAGTATATATGGAATCTTGGAAGTTGAGATGAAAACAGAAAAACCAAATCTACATTCCCCTTCTAATTGACTCCGATTAAGTTTTAGAGTAATATAGGCGGTGCATTAAGCCCTCTAATTTTATATTCAACCTTACTTTGATATAATTAGCTAGAACTCTTTTTTTGTCCACTTTGCTCAATGAAGATGATCTCTGTTCTGACAGAGCTTGAAACCTAGGATCGTGGTAAGAGTTGTTTCAGTCTTCCATTGATTCCAAACGAGTCAATTACTCTTAGAAAACCATTTAAATTCCTACCTATCAAATTCAAATTCCATTGTATGGTGGAGATAATTAACTTTTCTTTTGACAAAGAACTATTTCTGAGAATGACACTACAAATTCTAGTTATTTCTTACAACCAAAATCTTGGTCCTTTTGGTCTTTGCTTGACTTCAGATAAATTACTCTGATTCTCTTCTCTGGATCAATGGACTATTTTTTTGAGAATGACAATATATTTGTTCTTTTTCTAAATAAAAAGTAATTGTATGAACTTAAAGAAAATACGAGCAAAAGTTCCATGATATTTAGCCTTTGCAACATGAAAGCTGTGAGAACACATGAAAAACTCTACAAAAAGTTAACTTTATTAGGGAAATTAAAACAAAATACTTAGAAGAAAGAAAAGAAGACAAGCGCTTTTTTACTTTACTCGATTAGATTCGGATTTGAGGACACTTTTGATTGTAGCTTTATAGGTGGAGACTTTTCTCTTGACGAGAAGAATGAAAGAATAGTAAGTTATAAACGCCAACAAGAATGAAAGACTAGTAATAGTTGAGTATTTGACCTCTTTCAATTGACTCTTGGCTCTACCTACTTAATATGGGACCTATAAAAAGTATAAATCCTTTTAAGTTTTTTGAAGTTATTTATCACTTTTCTATTTCTAATGTTCTTACCCACATTTTCTTTGCCAGGTGTATGAGAGGGTGCAAAAGCCAAAGTGATTATGAACCCAAATAATCAGTTCAATCCGATGAAGATTATTTCTTGAATAATCTGAACGAAATATTGTAATATATAGATTATTTTATTTTTTGTTTATTATTTTTTTCTCATATAGAGCTAACCTTAGCTTTGTTTTTTCCTTGAGATCAACCTTTGTTGACTTCAGAGTCTACTCTAATATTGGTCCGCTGGGACGCCTACTGCAAACGAAAGATTTATAACTGTTCTTACAGAAAACTGAGCTTTGTTATGTGAGTTTTGAACACATAATTGACTACTTTTGGTTTCAACTCATGGCGACGATTTTTATAATTTATGTTTAAAGTGTCTGAACACAAAATTGAGCGTTTACGTTTGATTCCAACTAATTGAGATTATTTTCATATATAGTTAGTAAAACAGTGCTTGAACAAATAATTGAGTACTTACTTTTAATTTCAAATAATTGAGATTATTTACGTAACTAATTAGGGGTAAAGTGTTTGAACACATAATTGATTTCTTACTTTTGTTTGGAATGACAGTGACAGGTATGTAGGACAAGGGAAAAGGCTACAAATGTTCATAGCAATAATTGAATTTAATGTTGCAACCAACGATAAAACAAAGTTGAACAAGACACCGAAATTAATGAAAATTACTTTCTAATCTCTTCCAGTTTTTCTTTTTCATTGTTTACTTTTAGGCCATAGGAGCATGTGTTTGTTAAAGAGATCATATGGAACCATGTAACAAATCAATGTTAATAACTTATAAATAAATCTCACACAGTACAAAGAGAAATTTTTTAATCTTGCTTCTCAAGGTTGATATCACTTAAATAAAAGGAACTTGCAACAAATTTAAGTTTAATTTTTATTCCAAATTAGATCATTTTTTATGTTGGCTAAGCTAGGAGGAGAGAGCTTAAAATTAATATTAGAATTTCATAACCATCATATCACCTATCCTCATTAATATAATTTATATGGTTAGTATTCATTTATCCAATCACATCTTGACATATATGTTTGTATGAGTGAGTTTGTATAAAAAGTATGTATTTATAATGTTAATCTTAATATTAAGTACTCTTCCACATGATAATAAAAAATTTGTAAGAGTAGCTTGACCAAACAAAGCCTCGGAAGACAAAGCAAACATGTTATAATAAGTGTCAAATGTGATACCATTTTAAGGGCAAGTTTGGATTGGTTGTATCTTATGAAATAATTAGCTTGTGTTGTATATATTTTGGGAATCAAGTACTAAAATAAGTTGCAAGATGTTTGGTGAAATAAAATTTAGAAGTTGATGAGCTTTTCAAAAGAAGTCATAAATATTTGAAAATTCAACTTTCAAAATTTGATTTTGAATTCAAATCACCAAAGTAGACATATTTATTTTATATAATACTTTAAAATTTTCAAAAATCTCAATTATAAATTTTGAATAAGATTAATTTATATAACTAATAACTATATAACTAAAATTTTAAATATTTATAACATAATGTTGAAAACTTGCCAATGGTAGTCGTCACCGGTTTCCAACAATCGTCAGTAAAGAGCACTCGAAAATGTTGATGAGCATCAAGCTAAGCAGGACACGCATGAACCAGAGTTGCTATAGGCTGATGTATAGCTGGTGGATGTTATTGTTATTGTGATAAAAATTAGTAGCTGATAAGCTGCAGTTGTAGTAAAACATTATGATAAAAAGCATGTATAGGAATGTGACTCATGTAATTGCTAAAAAGTCATGTGGTAGCTGACTCAGCAAAGTTGTTAGACAGTTAAACGATTTCCTACATGTATATATATACTAATGTACAATTGCTTAAGGATTAAGCAAGATTAATCCAAAAATTAATAAAACAATTCTGTCTTTTTCTTCATGGTATCAGAGCCAATAGATGAAAGTCATGGCTAATTTTCCTACATTTTCTCACTTACCAAACAATTCTGACAGATCAAATTTCACTTTCTTTCAAATGAATTTCTTAAATCAGCCACTACCTAGCTTACCCTCTCTATCTTTCAAACTTAATAAGAGCAATTTCAGCTTCTGGAAGTCACAAATTCTTCCAGCTTTGAGTGTGTATGGACTTGAAGATTTTCTTACTGGAGAAAGAATTTGTCCTCCATAAGTTATTGGGATCCAAGCCTCCAATGGATCATCTGTCATCTCAACTCAAAATAATCCCGAATATACTTTATGGTGTCGCATGGATAAACTGATTCTCAGCTGGCTTTTGGCTTCGATTTCTGAAGCAATGTTTGGTTATGTTGTTAAGCGTAAAAGTTCCTTTGAGGTATGGCAAACTCTTGACCGATTATTTGTTTCTCAATCTAAATCTCAATTGATGAACTTGCATAGTATGCTTCAAACTACAAAGAAAGGTTCAATGTCTATTGCTGATTACATTCTGAAAATGAAAGAAATTGGAGACAAGATCTCGCTACTGGAAATCTCATGACTGATGATGAGCTGTTAACATACATTTATGGAGGCTTAGGTCCAGAATTTGAGTCTGTTGTGGTTAACCTTACTTCCAGATCTGATTTCATCACTATTGAAGAGGCTCAGCTACATTTAGAGTCTCACAAGCAAAGACTTGCTCAGTACAATTCGAATTATACTGTTAATGTGCAAGGTGCAAGTGTAGCTCATGTCTCTACTACTGGTGTTCCCTCATACTCTGCTAACTTTGCTAAGAAGTTTAACAATGGAAATCAGTACTCATATAAGCAGTCATCAGAACCATTTCATTCTCAGTATTCTCAATTTTTTAGAGGAGGTCCACAAAATAACAGAGGCAGGGCAAGAGGAAAGATTATCTGTCAAGTGTGTGGAAAAGCTGGTCACTCAGCAATTCAGTGTTATCATAGGTTCAATATTCAGTATCAAGGCCCTATATTTCACACAAACAGAGCAAGTGTGGTCAATGTAAATAACACTGTGGCTGGATCTCAAACTAGTCAGAATTCTCAAGGTTTTCAAGGAAATTCTCAAGCATTTGTTGCTAGTCCTTCTACTGTGAATGATCCATCCTGGTACATGGATAGTAGAGCCACAGATCACATTACTTCCAATCTAAACAATCTTACAATTCAAGCAGATTACAATGGTCCTGAGCAGCTCGTTGTTGGAAATGGTAACACTCTACCTATTCAGGATGTTGGTTCTACACAATTAAATTCTTTATATCCTGGTAGATTTCTTTCTTTGAACAAAATTCTTCATGTTCCCAAAATAACTAAGAATTTACTTAGTGTGTCTCAATTTACAAAAGATAATAGTGTTATTGCTGAATTCTATGATACTTTCTGTCTCATTAAGGACAAAATTTCGCAGAGAATTTTGCTTCAAGGAACACTGGAAGATGGCCTCTATAAACTGCATGTGCCAACTGCTGGATCTCCTTCACTTGGTCTTTTCTCTAAGTCTGTAAACTCCACCCAAAATTGCACTCTTACTCCTACTATTATGTTAAGTGTCAGTTGTAATCAGTTTGATCCATGGCATAGAAGATTAGGGCATCCCAATAGTCAAGTTGTATCTCGAGTATGTAAACTTCTTTCTCTTGATGCTACAAATGCTACTAAACAAAGCTTTTGCTCATCATGTCAGTATGGTAAAGCTTGTCAAGCTGTATTTCCAAGTTCAAGCAATAAAACAAAATCTCCTTTAGAACTTGTTCATTCTGACATCTGGGGACCTGCTCCTCTTTCTTCTGTAGAAGGTTATAAATACTATGTGCACTTTGTTGACGATTTTACAAAATACACTTGGATATTTCCCCTTCAAACTAAGTCTGAAGTAAAATAAATCTTTATTAACTTTCATACTCTTGTTGAAAAACAATTTGAAAAGAAACTCAAGTGTGTGCAAACAGATTGGGGGGCGGGGGGAGGGGAGAATACAAAAGTCTTTTACCTTATCTCACAGCTCAAGGCATTCTTTTTCGACATCCTTGTCCTTATCAGCATCAACAGAATGGGAGAGCTGAGAGAAAACACAGACACATTGTAGAAGTTGGACTAACTCTCCTAGCTCAAGCATCCATGCCACTTCATTTTGTTAGCCCTAAGACTACATGATAATTTTGATGATAACAATACACATTGATTCATTGTGATTTACTAACATGTTTATTTATGTGCAAGAGTAATATCATTGAAATAATTGTAAAATCAAGAAGAGGCTTATTAAAATGAAGTGTTGAAGCTAATGAAAAGACTACATGTTAAAGGCACCAAAGTTTAAGAACAAGGTTTGATTCAAGGAATGTGACACATGAGCAATGTTCAATTAATTGGTCATATATTTCTCTACAGATGTCCAAATGACGTGATTCTTAAGCCTTTGGAAATATTACTCAATTTATAATATTTTATATGTTTTAAAGAAATTTAAATTTCAAGTGTAAGGTTGTCCAAATCATCATGAAAGTTGAAAGACAAATAGAAGCAGCTGACATAAGCACCGAATACTCTTTTGGACATATCTTGCGTTAAAAAATTCAAAATGACTTGATTCTTATGGCATTGGAAAGAGGACATAATGAGGCACATTTCATATGTTTTGAAGAAATTCAAATTTCAAATGGAAGGCCAACATAATTCACATGCAATTCGGTGGACTGACACAAGGAAGAAAAATCAACTCACATGAGCACCGAATAGTGTTTTGGCCATATCTTAAGATAGAGATATCCAAATTCTTTGATTCTTAATGTTTTGGAAAGATTATTCAAATATGCAGATCTTTTATGTTTTGAAGAAATTCAAATTTCAAACGGAATACTGACAAAATTATCATTAAATTTGATGGACTGACACAAGGAAGAAAAATCAAGTCACATGAACACCGAATGGTGTTTTGACCATATCTTGAGCTATAGATATCCAAATGACTTGATTCTTGATTCGTTGGAAAGTTCAAATGTGCAGAGCTTTTATGTTTTGCAGATTTTCAAATTTCATATGGAACATTGACAAAAATGGTAGACAAAATTACGGTTTTTATGGTAGGCGGAAAATTTGGAGATGGTGTCTTCACTTGATTAAGTTCATGCTATTTGCCTATAAAAGGAGCCCTTCTCCCATGCATGCATTCAGAAAGACAAGAGCCAGAGAAGCATCTATCAAGCAAAAAACAAGAGAAATATCAAGTCTAGAGAGCTTTTATATTCTTTATCTACTCTTTGAAGAGAGTTCTACTTTTGTTGTAAAAATTATCCTTATTCTTGTATTGTGGTGAGAGTGAGATATTCTTGTAAAGAATAAAAGTTATCCTTGAGAGAACTCCTTCCTTGGTGAGGTTATTCATCAAGAAGAACTCTTGGTGTGGTGTTGTCAAGGGTTGAAGGAAGTTTCCTTGGTGAGGTTGTTCATCAAGAAGAACTCTTGGTGTGGTGTTATCAAGAGTTGAAGGAAGTTTCCTTGGTGAGGTTGTTCATAAAGAAGAACTCTTGGTGTGGTGTTATCAAGGGTTGAAGAAAGTTGCCTTGGTGAGGTTGTTCATCAAGAAGAACTCTTGGTGTGGTGTTATTAAGAGTTGAAGGAAGTTGCCTTGGTGAGGTTGTTCATCAAGAAGAACTCTTGGTGTGGAGTTATCAAGGGTTGAAGGAAAAAGTCTTGGTGAGGTTGTTCATCAAGCAAGTTGTAAAGATTTCTACAACTTAGTGGAAAGCCTAGCTTGTGGAGCTAGGAGCCCGTAGATTGTTCTTTATTGCTATTCTCTTGATTGCATTCTATTTTCATCTTCTTCACCTTTATTCTCAAAAAAAGAGTTATATAATTTTGATCTTCAAAGAAAAATTTTACAAATCCGTTTTGATAAATAAAAACCTAATTCACCCCCCCTCTTGGGTTGCCATACCTAGGTCAACAAGTGGTATCGGAGCAAGGTTGCTCATTTTTTTTTAATCTTAACCGATTTTGAGCTATGGCTACTTTTAATTCAACTTCATATGTTGAGGGACTTTCTATCTCTAGACCTCCATTTTTTAATGGAAGTGATTACTCTTATTGGAAAACTAGAATGAGTATTTTCTTGAAATCTTTTGATTATGATTTGTGGTCTATTGTTTTGGAAGGACCTTTTGTTCCTCTCAAAATTGAAAATGGGGAATGCATGCTTAAACAACCTAAAGAGTTTAGCGAAGATAATAAAAAGAAATTGAGTTTGAATGCTAAAGCTATGAATATGTTGTATTGTGCTCTAGATAGAAATGAGTTTAATAGAATATCTACTTGTTCTACGGCACAAGAAATATGGCACACAGTTGAAGTAACTCATGAAGGAACTAGTCAAGTTAAAGAATCCAAAATTAGTATGCTAGTTCATAGTTATGAGCTTTTTAAGATGAAATCGGATGAATCAATTTCTGAAATGTTTACTAGATTTACGGATATTATTAATAGTTTGAAATCTCTTGGTAAATCTTATTCTAATGTTGAAATGGTGAGAAAGATTCTTAGGTGTCTACCAAAATCTTGGGAGCCAAAGGTGACGGCAATTCAAGAAGCAAAGGACCTCACCAAACTACCATTAGAAGAACTTATGGGTTCTCTCATGACTCATGAAATCACCTTGAAGGAGAATGAAGAAGATTTCAAGAAAAAGAAAAATATCGCTTTCAAATCTTCAACAAAAGAAGATGATGAGTCTGACGATGAAGGAGATGATGAAGATCTTGCATTCATCACAAGAAAGCTAAAAAGGATGATTAGAAGAAACCAAGGATTCAAGAAGAATTCTAGAAGGGAGTACAAAGGGCAAAGCTCAAAGCAAGATAAGAAAAATGATCAAGTCATTTGCTATGAGTGCAAGAAACCGGGACATGTAAAGATGGATTGTCCTTACTTCAAGAGTCAAAACAAGAAATCCAAAGCAATGAAAGCCACAAATTGGGATGATAGTGAAGCTAGCTCCACCGAAGAAGAAGATTGCGAAGTGGCAAACATGTGCTTCATGGCTTTAAGTGAAGATGAGGTAAGTATTCTAAACTATGATCCTAAACTTTCATATGATGAATTACTTGAAGCATTCCAAAATTTACATGTGCAAGTTGATAAGCAAAATTCAAAAATTAATGCTTTCAAAAAGAAGTCAAAAATCATGTTATCTCAATTAGAAGAGGTGGTAGAAATAAATGAAGCTTTAGAAAATGAAAATGAAATTTTAAAGCAAAAAGATTTTGAAAGTTTGGAAAGTCAAATACATTTTATTAAAAACTGAAAATGAATTTTAAAACAAAAGGATTTTGATAAATTAGAGAAACAAAATGTTATTTTGAAAAAGGAAAATAATGACTTAAGAAATATTGTTGATAGTTTTACAAAAAGCACAAAAAATTTGAATTCTATGTTACAAAACCAAAGGTGTGTTTTTGATAAAAGAGGTTTAGGATATAAAACTCATAAAATCAAAAGTATTTTAAAAATTATTTTGCTCATGCATCTTCTAGGAATAATCCTAATCATTCATGTACTTATTGTGGAAGAAAAGGACACAAAGTGCATTCTTGCTATATTAAGAGAAATCCTAATTTGAAACAAATATGGGTTCCAAAAAGTACCATAACTAACCCCCAAGGACCCAAGAACTTTTGGGTACCAAAAAGTTACTCCTTAAATGTTGATTGTAGAGACAAAGTGGCAAACACAAGTGGTACTTAGATAGTGGATGCTCAAGGCATATGACCGGAGATGCCTCCAAGTTCTCAAGAATAATCATGAAGAAAGGAGGATATGTGACCTTCGGTGATAATGCCAAAGGAAGGGTAATCGGACATGGTGATATTGGTAACCCTTCTTCACCTATTATTAACGATGTTTTGCTTGTTCATGGTTTAAAACATGATTTGATTAGTATTAGTCAATTGTGTGATTTGGGATATTTTATTACTTTTGAGCCTAATAGATGTGTGATTAAGGATGTTAGTAACAATAAGACCTTATTCGTTGGTAATAGATGTGGTAATATTTATACAATTGATATTGATGTTAATGCTTATGTAGAAAATTGTTTCATTGTTAATCATGATGCTTGGTTATGGCATAGAAGATTAGGTCATGCTAGCATGGACACAATTTCAAAAATTTCTAAAAATGATTTAGTTGATGGTCTTCCAAAAATAAATTTGAAAAGGATAAGATTTGTGATGCTTGTCAATTTGGAAAACAAGTGAGAACTTCTTTTAAACAAAAAGAAATTTATTTCAACAAATAAACCTCTACAATTACTTCATTTGGATTTATTTGGACCATCAAGAACTCAAAGCCTTGGTGAAAAGTATTATGTTTTGTTATTGTGGATGATTATTCAAGATTCACTTGGGTATTATTCTTGAAAACTAAAAATGAGGCCATAACAAGCTTTTTCAAAATTTGCAAAAAGAGTCCAAAATGAAAAAGGGTATTCTATTGTGTCCATTAGGAGTGATCATGGTGGTGAAGTAGACAATGTTGCATTTGAAAATCTTTGTGATGAAAATAGTTTTGAGCATAATTTTTCCTCACCTAGAACTCCACAACAAAATGGTGTTGTTGAGAGAAAAAATAGGACTATCACAGAAATGGCTAGGACCATGTTACTTGAAAATAATTTGCCAAAATATTTTTGGGCCGAAGCCGTTAATACCGCATGCTTTCTAATCAATAGAGTCCATATTAGAGCTTTAATAAAGAAAACTCCTTATGAACTTTGGAAAAGAAGAAAACCCAACATTAGCTTTTTTAAAGTTTTTTTTATGTAAATGTTTTATTTTAAACACCAAGGATAACCTTGAAAAATTTGATGCAAAAGCCGATGTTGGAATTTTTGTTGGCTACTCCAACTATAGTAAAGCATATAGAGTTTTTAATAAAAAGACTCTTGCTATTGAAGATTCTATGCATGTTGAATTTGATGAAACTAATGTGATTTCTTCAAAGAATTTGGATGATCATATTGTTGAGGTAGAAAGGCAAATCAAGGAATCAAGGCTTAATGAAAAGAGTCAAGATGAATTACAACTTCAACAAGAAAAGCTTGAGGAAGTAAATGATTCTTCCCAAGAATTACGAAAGAAATGGAGGTAAGCAAAAGCTCACCCTAAAGATCTCATTATTGGTGAACCATCACAAGGTATGAGAACTAGATATTCTTTTAGGAACTTTTGTAATAATTTTGCATTTGTCACTCAATTTAAACCAATTTGAGAGAAATCAAGTTTGGGAATTAGTCCCTAGACCCAAATATGACTAAACCCCTTAGTCAAGATAGATTTTGTATATTAGAAGAGAATTAGGTATGTTGGATATGTCTTAATTTTGCTTTTATATGACAATCTTTGAATGGTAGCATATGTTAAGGGGGAGAATATATTTAGGGGGAGTAGTTAATTTGATTACATTTTTTTGATGATAACAAAAGGGGTAGAAATAGTTCGATTGCTTATATTCATAACAAGTGTCATTTTTTTTGTTTATTCTTGATTTTATTTTCATTCTTTATTTTAAACATTATTTGAAAGCAATCAATGGTTTGTCATCATCAAAAAGGGGGAGATTGTTAGCCCTAAGACTACATGATAATTTTGATGATAACAATACACATTGATTCATTGTGATTTACTAACATGTTTATTTATGTGTAAGAGTAATATCCTTGAAATAATTGTAAAATCAAGAAGAGGCTTATTAAAATGAAGTGTTGAAGCTAAAGAGAAGACTACATGTTAAAGGCACCAAAGTTTAAGAACAATGTTTGATTTAAGGAATGTGACACATAAGCAATGTTCAATTAATTGGTCATATATTTCTCTACAGATGTCCAAATGACGTGATTCTTGAGCCTTTAGAAAGCGTGCTCAATTTATAACATTTTATATGTTTTAAAGAAATTTAAATTTCAAGTGTAAGGTTGTCCAAATCATCATGCAAATTGAAAGACAAATAGAAGTAGCTGACATGAGCACCAAATACTCTTTTAGACATATCTTGAGTTAGAAAAATCAAAATGACTTGATTCTTATGGCATTGGAAAGAGGACATAATGGGGCACATTTCATATGTTTTGAAGAAATTCAAATTTCAAATGGAAGGCTGACATAATTGATATGCAATTTGGTGGACTGACACAGAGAAGAAAAATCAACTTACATAGGCACCAAATGGTGTTTTGGCCATATGTTAAGATAGAGATATCCAAATGCTTTGATTCTTAATGTTTTGGAAATCTTATTCAAATATGCAGATCTTTTATGTTTTGAAGAAATTCAAATTTCAAGCGGAAGGCTGACAGAATTATCATTCAATTTGGTGGACTGACACAAGAAAGAAAAATCAAGTCACATGAGCACCAAATGGTTTTTTGGCCATATCTTGAGCTACAGATATCCAAATGACTTGATTATTAATGCGTTGGAAAGATTATTCAAATGTGCAAATCTTTTATGTTTTGCAGATTTTCAAATTTCAAACGGAACATTAACAAAAATGGAAGACAAAATTACAGTTTTTATGGTGGGTAAAAAATTTGGAGTTGGTGTCTTCACTTGATTAAGTTCATCTCATTTGCCTATAAAAGGAGCCATTCTCCCATGCATTCTACAAGAGAGCAAGAGAAGTATTCTATCAAGCAAAAAACAAGAGAAATATCAAGTCTAGAGAGCTTTAATATTCTTTATCTACTCTTTGAAGAGAGTTATACTTTTGTTGTAAAAATTACTTTGTTCTTGTATTGTGGTGAGAGTGAGATCTTCTTGTAAAGGATAAAAGTTATCCTTGAGAGAACTCTTTCCTTGGTGAGGTTGTTCATCAAGAAGGACTCTTGGTGTGGTGTTATCAAGGGTTGAAGGAAGTTGCCTTGGTGAGGTTGTTCATCAAGAAGAACTCTTGGGGTGGTGTTATCAAGAGTTGAAGGAAGTTGCCTTGGTGAGGTTGTTCATCAAGAAGAACTCTTGGTGTGGTGGTATCAAGGGTTGAAGAAAGTTGCCTTGGTGAGGTTGTTCATCAAGAAGAACTCTTGGTGTGGTGTTATCAAGAGTTGAAGGAAGTTGCCTTCGTGAGGTTGTTCATCAAGAAGAACTCTTGGTGTGGTGTTATCAAGGGTTGAAGGAAAAAGTCTTGGTGAGGTTGTTCATCAAGCAAGTTGTAAAGATTTCTACAACTTAGTGGACAGCCTAGCTTGTGGAGCTAAGAGCCTGTGGACGTAGGCAAGGTTTGCCGAACCACGTAAATTGAGTTTACACTCTCTCTATCCCTATCCTCTTTACATTAACTTGCACTTGTGATTGTTCTTTATTGCTATTCTCTTGATTGCATTCTATTTTCATCTTCTTCACCTTCATTCTCAAAGAAAGAGTTATATAATTTTGATCTTCAAAGAAAAATTTTACAAATCCGTTTTGATAAATAAAAACCCAATTCACCCCCCCTCTTGGGTTACCATACCTGGGTCAACACATTTTTTGTGGGATGCTTTCCAAACTGCAGTTTATCTAATCAATAGACTTCCTTCTTCCACTTTGTCACATTATTCACCTTTTGAAGTTCTTTTTCATTCCAAACCAGATTATTGTTTTCTAAAAGTCTTTGGATGTGCTTGTTATCCATACCTCAGACCATATAACAAAAACAAGTTCAATTTTCACTCTTCAAAATGTGTTTTCTTAGGTTACAGTCCAATTCATAGAGGTTATAAGTGTTTGAGTTCTGATGGGAGTATCAATTAGTGTCAATTTTGATGAAATGGATTTTCCTTCTGTGTCTAATTTCTGTTCTCAATCTGACTCTTCCTCTAAGTTTGATTCTTCTTCAAATTCTACTAGATGTAAATCTTCCTTTTGGATTTTTCCTACTTCCTGTTCATATGGTACTCACAATCAGGTTATAGCTTCCAATACAAGTCAGTCTCCTTCTATGTTGGCATGTGCAGATCAATCCCCTTTAGCAAGTGATCATAATCTTTCCTCTCACACTATACACACTCATACTAATGATCAGGTACAATCAGATAAATCATCATCTTTTAGATCCCAGCCATTAAACACTCGTCCTATGCAAACCAGATCTAAAACTGGTCATCTTAAACCCAAATTACCTTACTCTCTTTCAGCCATCTCTAGTCCCCCTACTATAGAACCAACTACTGTCCAGGAAGCATTATCAAATCGCCAATGGTTAGCTGCAATGCAAGAAGAGTATAATGCTTTTATTCAAAACTCTACCTGGACTCTTGTTCCATTTCATGATACTATGAATATTGTTGAAAATAGATGGGTATATCGAATTAAGTATAATGCAAATGGTACTCTTCAAAAGTACAAAGCCAGGCTTGTTGCCAAGGGTTTTCAACAAACACCTGGTCTTGGTTTCTTTGAAACTTTTAGTCCAGTTGTTAAAGCTTCAACAATTAGAGTCATATTAATATTGGCAGTTTCTTATGGCTGGGATATGCAACAAGTTGACATCAACAATGCCTTTCTAAATGGAGATTTGCAAGAAGAGGTGTACACGGCTCAACCAGCAGGTTTTGTTGATACTACTCATCCATCATATGTGTGTAAACTTAATAAAGCACTATATGGATTAAAACAAGCTCCTAGAGCTTGGTTTAACTCAAACAAGCTTTGCTGCAGTGGGGCTAATTCTGTTTCAGACAATAGCTTGTTTGTTTGTCATTCTTCAAGAAAGAGTCTATATCTTCTGGTATATGTGGATGACATCTTGATAACTGGAAATGACTCTTCACTCATAAACAAAGTAGTATTTGACTTGAATAAGTTGTTTGCTCTTAAAACCCTTGGATCATTAAGTTATTTCTTGGGATTTGAGGCTTATAAAGATGCTTTTGGTTTATATCTAACTCAAACCAAATATCTTAATGATTTGCTGGTTAAGAATAGAATGGCTGAAGCTAATAGTAGTCCTATTCCTGCATCATCCGGGATCAAGCTTTCTTTGCAAGATGGATCTCCATTTGAACAGCCCTCTCTATATAGAAGTATCATTGGTGCACTGCAATATCTTACTCTGACAAGACCAGATGTTGCTTTTATTATTAACAAACTTAGTCAATTCTTGCAAGCACCAACCTCTCAACATTGGCAAGCATTAAAAAAGGTGTTGAGATATCTAAAAGGGACTGCAAATTATGGTATTCACTTCAAACCAGCTACACAAATTACTCTAGAAGCATTCACTGATGCAGACTGGGCAGGAAACTTGGATGACAGGAAGTCAACAACTGGTTATTGTGTATTTCTTGGAGGAAACTTAGTGCAGTGGTGTTATAGAAAACAAAAAGTTGTTGCAAGGTCTTCTACAGAGGCTGAATACAGAGTATTAGCGGATGCTGCAACAGAAATTGTATGGCTCAAAAGCTTACTAAAAGAGCTTAATATTACTCTGGTGTCTTGTCCTATACTCTGGAGTGATAATATTGGTGCTAGTCTACTTGCTTCAAATCCAGTGTTTCATGCCAGGACTAAGCATATAGAGATAGATGTGCATTTTATTAGAGAAAAGGTGACTGCCAAGCAACTTGAACTTAGATATGTGCCTTCTGAGTATTAAACTGCAGACTTGTTTACCAAACCACTTGCTGTTAATCAGTTTCAGTTTCTCAGAGACCAATTGACTATTAGAGCATCAATGCTTAGCTTGAGGGGGCCTGTTGATGAGCATCAAGCTAAGCAGGACACGCATGAACCAGAGTTACTACAGGCCGATGTATAGCTGGTGGATGTTATTGTTATTGTGATAAAAATCAGTAGCTGATAAGCTGCAGTTGTAGTAAAACATTATGATAAAAAGCATGTATAGGAATGTGACTCATGTAATCGCTAAAAAGTCATGTGGTAGCTGACTCATCAAAGTTGTTAGACAGTTAAACGATTTCCTGCATGTATATATATACTAATGTACAATTGCTTAAGGATTAAGCAAGATTAATCCAGAAATTAATAAAACAATTCTGTCTTTTTCTTCAGAAAACATCGTCAAAACAAAAATTACTAGCCCGAGCCAATCTAAATATTTGCAAAAGTTTCTCTGCCAAAAAGTACGATGAAAAATTTGACCGGTTTTTCCATACTCTCTTCTATGGCCATGGTGTCACATCTTACATTGGAAATAACTATTTACTATTCAATAGTAAAATCAGCCAACACCAAATATGTCAATGCTAGCTAGCTAGTCGCCAGAAGCGCTTCGATGAATATTGCCAATGATGACAATCGCTACAATCTAGCAACACCTTTCTAACAATTTTAATTTATCTTTTGTTTTGCAAAATAGATTTTAGTGGGTAGATTTTAAATATCATGAAATAGTTATTATACAAGGACAATTTTGTCGTTGTGGTACATAGCCCTTGGCTTCAATGGGGTCAAGGTTTCCAATCCTTGCAGGTTCACTTACTTAGGACTTGCAAATGAGTCGCATATTTCCCTCCTGCAACAATTTTTAGGGTGTGCACGTCATCCCTAATTTCAGAACTAAACGAACAAGGAAAGAATAAGAGATTTTGAGGTTATATAAAAATAAAAAAGATAATTTTGTCTTTTGAAATATTTTAGGACAATCATGGAATTTTGCACGTCAAAAAGAGATTTTGAAATAATCAGGTTACTAAAATAGGTTAATTTATAATATTCTTTAAAGTTAATCAATTTAAATTGGGTTACTATATAACCTAATTATTTTAGCATAATAGAAGTAAAGAAATAAATAATTATTTCCTAAGCTACAACAAAGATTTATATGTATGATTTCATTAAAACTTAAGGAAATTATAAAATAATCAAAATTGAGCAAAGGAGGTGGATGCTTTTGAAAACTTACTCCTACTTGCGAAAAGTAACATGTCTAAATTACCCGTAATAAAAATATCAAAAGACATAATAATTAATGGGGAAATACTATGAAAAATCCTAAACTAAAGCTTAATGCTAAAAATAATCCTAATACTTTTCATAAAATTATCCATGAAAATACCGTTAACTTGCATTAGATTTAATATATAAAGGGTATAAAGGTAACTTTAGTGATGAATTAACAATAAACAACTTTTTAACAAAATTATCCTCTAATAACATATAAGTAAATTTCGCACAATACAAATGGAATTTTTTTGAAAAGAACGGTGTTAGTATAAAACTCAGTTAGTAGGGATAAGATTATATTAGTAAATTAATTTTTGGAAGAACATTATATTATTATAAAATAAAATATTTGCTCTATTGAAATAATTTATAAAAAAATTATAATAATTGGGACGTAATAGATAACATATCATTAAATCTTTTATAATGCTTTAGAATAAAATAAGCTATTGAATAACTATGTTCTTTAAATACTTGTACTTGTTTATATACTTTAAAAACAGTAAAAATAATGCACTCCTCAATCACTTAAAACAATGATCATGGTAATTCCCTTAAAACATTTGTTCAGATTCTATTTAAAGCATAAGACATGATTTTCATTAAAATTCTCTTTTAAGTAACTTGTATAAAGAATACTTGCTCATGGGAAGAAATGAACCTTGTCTTTCATAGTACGACAAAACAATAAGACTGCTAAGTATGCATGAACTATCATCATAATACTGCTTCTAAAGATTTATGAAAATTTATACAACTTTGCTAACAATGCTTCTTTTCCTAAGCTAACTCATATAGACATATTTAACACACATTTGATATACTAAATAAGTACCCCCGGAAGCTAGCTGATCATATCTAATGAAATCTAACATAGTATAGGCAGAGCAAAATCTAAAGCTGGTCATGCTTAGCGGGGCTAAGATCACACAAGCAAAGGGCTAAGCGCACAAATCACATGGCCCAAAGCCTCTATGTATGTTTGAACGGGTCCTAAAGACTATTATCTGTATAACCATATGAGTGAATTGCGTGTTAGCTTAGTATAACACTACTGAAATTTCTTATCTTTGCAACAACTTATTTTTCAAAAATGCTTCATAAGCTAAACCATTACTTTTTATGCAACTTTATCAAACATTGAAAAATTTATGCAAGCTAAAGTTCAAAGTATTTGAATTATTTAAAATCCATGATAAACATCTGAAAGAGTTTTTTCGAATACTTTAAGAAATCCTTGAAATAAAATTGCTATGACAATTGTAAACATCAGGCCTTAATGCTATTTTTCCAAGATTGTAAAATATACCTTTTTGATAAACTAGAAAGCATTTTAAACATAAAAATTGTATTTTCATTACCAAATGCTCTTATCTTATTTAGAACTATTTTAGAAACTAACTTTGAATATCTTAATGACTCAATGCTAGTGTAGTAAATATTGCTAGATTTATACTAAGTAATTCTATAGGAATAAGCTTGAATGCTTCTAAGTTTGCTAAGATATCCCAATAAATACTTCCACAAAATGGTAAAGAAACATCACTAAATCAACAACTAAATATGCTTCTTAGTTTATCTAGAAAATTGATATTCTAATCTCTTTAAAAATTTTTAATATATATCAAAAATAACATTTAAAAGTCATTTATCACCCATAAAAAAAAATATTATTTTCCAACTCGCCAATGTGGGTACTCAAACTTGGTTCGCTTGTAGTATATTCCAAGGTGAATGTTCCACCTAGCTTACCATCTCATCCAATAATGAGCTAAATTCTTCTTAATTTGTCCTAACATAACAAAAGAACTCATCATATCACATTCAACTCAAAATCAAATTGAATGCTTAAGATTCCCAATAACTAACTTCATATCTTAGTCTAATCAATGCTAATTAGCTTCATTCTCAAACTTCCCAAATAGAGTAATGCTGTTTTTCTGATTTTTAATACATAATATGCTCATCCAAATGATCTAAGATTTTACACATGCCTTCCAGACTTATGTATATAACAACATGTAAAAGTTCGTTGCAGTCTAAATTTGTTAGTTGCCATAAAAAAATCAAGATTTTAGATAGAACAATTCTGTCAAACAATTTCTCGAACTAACCTCTCTTTATTAAAAAAATAAATAACAATTCAAGGTTAATTTCTAAAATCATAATTTCTAAATTTAAACTAGACAGAAAGACGAACAAAATAGCCAATTTCATAATTTTATGAGATACCTAGGTATCTCAAATAATTTTCACAAAACGAACCTCCTGCATAAAACTGAAAATTTCAACATCGTATAGTAATATAAAAAATTCACAAAAAAAAAACGATTCATTTTCTTAGTGAGACCAATTTTAATCAAACCCTTGATATGCTTATTTTAAATATAAGATCTTGACAATCAAAATCAAGCAAATCAACTACAGAAATTTTTGAAATCTCTACCGTTCGCAGTGAACCCTAGGTTTCCATTACCATTATGTTTAACATTAACATTTCAACAAATTAAATCAGCAAGCATCATTACACCACAAGAAATCAAGGCATACACCACGGCCATTTACGGCGGTTTTTAAAAACCGCAGTATATTGTGATACGCATAAGCCATCTACGGTGATTTGCAAAACTGTCGTTTACAAGGATGTTAAAAACCCCCAACCTATAAACTCCTATCTCGCCTCTTGAACCCTATTCTGGCCTCTCTCAATTTCCTCTCGCGTTCTCTTTCGATTTCTCCAATTACAAGAACCCTCGAAGCTTCTGTCTTCTCAATCTCTTCGTAGTGACAATTTCCCCATTTTTTGAATCAATTTGCTGTGCTCAATCTGATTTTTATCTTCTCAACCGATTCTTAAGGTCTCAGGTACGCTTCTCTCTGGCTCTCTCTCTTCTGTTAGTTTTTGAACAGGGGTCGGCTGCTCAGGTTTTCTACTTGCGCTCACTTTCTGTTACTTTTTTTCATTTGGGTTTGATTTATTTATCAATATTTTCATGTCTTGGTTCAGGTCGACACCTACTTTGTAGACCTGTATTATCAGGTTTTGCAGCAAAAAGCGAAATTCGGTCACCAATTTTACTGTGATGCTGGTACTATACTTCGTATTGATGGAACTGCTAGAGAGACTACCATCTCACACTGGTAATATGTATTCGTTTGTCCTTAACGAATTTAATTGTTTTAGTTTTTCTGCTTTTTCAAAATGTTGTTTGTTTTGCTTTTTCGTTTTGTGTTCCAAGGAAATTAGAGTGTGGAAATTGGTTATACTTTTTTTGATTTTACAAAAAGCACTAGCAAACAAAAAGGATTTTAAACGATTGGGGCTTTGACTTATAATCCAGCGCAAACTGTTTGTTCAAATGCTAAAATGATTTAAGTGTTATTTGTTTTTGTTGATCCATTTATGTTTATTATCTTTCCAAATTTCACAGACAAATGGGTCCCAGAATATGATTTGTATTGTAATGGATTTTTTAATAATTTGGGATTGGAGTAAACGTTGCAGGTAGCTGGGAGACTTTACCTCAACTGCATGTTTGTTTGTGAGTACAAACCATTTCACTTAACTTTTAATATATTAAACTGTAATTTTTATCTTTGTTTTGTTTGCATTTATACTTGTCATTGAAATTAGCTCTAATGCTTTGAGTGTAATTTTTTCTTTTTTTGCTATCCTTTAATGCCAATGTATGATAATTTGAGGCTGATTTTGTTCTAGGAACTTTCTTTAATTTAAAGTTTTCGTAATTAAATTAATGGCATTAAGCAATTGTTGCTTACCAAGATGTGTTTGTGTGAACTAATATATATATATATATGTATATATATATATATGAAGTTTATTTTAATAGTTATTAGTAAACAATTATTACTTAATAGTCAAAGATTTGTGAGGAAATGCAGGACAATGGCTTTAATGGCATTTGTTAACATTGTCCGTTACAAAATATTGTTTATTTTGTCTATGTTATGCTTGATGGCGTGATGCTACATGACCATTTAGTTTTATATCTTCTAATAGGGTTATACTTTTTAATATCCATGTGTACAGTAAAAGTTATTTGGTCATTGTTACAGTGCTTCTCAAACGGTAACATTGAGCTATTATGATTATATTTTGTTCTATTTGCTTGAGGTAAAGTGTATGTTGACTAAAGTAATAATTGCATGACCTAATAGAAGAAAATTTTAATTAATCACTAGTGTATGTAAGAAGAAAAATTGAGGTTGTAACAAGCAATTAGATTGCAATATAACTTTTCAGTAAACTTCTCCACGTCATGAAGCTTTATGTGCAATCATAGGTGTTTTTTTTTTAAATGTTTAAAGATCTGAAAGATACAACTGATTCATCTACAAAAATTTTAATCATTTTGCATCTGATTAGAGCTTTAAATACAAATTATTGTAGCTGTGTATACTCATCTATGTTGCATCATAGATTCGGGATAGAAGAAGTCAATCATGTTGATGATAATATGCTTAGAGTACAGCTCACAATAGATAAACTATTATATCATAGCATGTATAACTATTCTAAAGAAAATCTTGATAAACTAATTATTAATATTCTCTCAAGACCTTTTTAGTCCTATGATATAACCAAATCACCAAGAAACTAACACCATTTACTTCATTTGTATCACTTGTCCTCTCCACTAAGCAACATAAACTGCCATTATTTATATGCAAGATATTATTCGTTACTAAGTATTCTAGTTCTTAGTAATTGGTGTGTTTCTTGGCTTAAATTTGATTAATTGCATTTTAGGATTTCTTTTTATTGCATTTTTGTTGATTTGATTAATTGCATTTTAGGACTATTGTTATGAGAACTTCATTAGGTCTAGTACATCTTCTTGCATGTTTGTTAGAACCTTTTATGCCATCTTTTACAATTGAGGTAAGTTACTCTACTTTCTGTTCTCGATGCATGTTTTTCTGTTTTCCAACTATTTTCTCATACTGAGACTTGCTGTTCGATTTCACTTAAAGGTATTTAAGCAGCTTACTTTGCAACCTGAAAAGCAAGTTTCGCTTTATGATGAAAAAGGAGATATTGATAGGGCAATGAGACTTTAGGAGATACTACCTCCTAGTCATAAAATTGGCACACCTGCACCATTATTCAAGGCACTGGTATTTCCTGTTATGCCAAATATCTTTTAATTCTTGAATTTATTTTATTTTATTTTTTGGTTATATTAGTTCATTGATTTTCTCTCACTGGAGGCAACTTTGGTTTGAATCTCCCTTTTCCTTTTGGTTCATTCTCATTTAGTTGAATTAACTGATATCCAGAAAGATAAAGAAGTGGAAGATAGCTATAGCTAAAATAGGTGTATGTGTATCAGGATTCAAAATCCAGTACTGCTATATTATGCACTTGAATAGTTGAATTTGCTGAATAAGATACGGAAAAGCATTCATAACAACTTTGAATTCTATCTGTTACAGCAGTTATCATATTCTGCGGAATGCAAAGGCTGCCAAGACATTAAAAAAAGATATATTTATACCATGCACATTCATGTTTCAAAATTAATGTGCATTGTTGCTACTGAAAGATGGTGGTCTAATGTTACTGTAAGATCTACATTCTTGAAAATAACTACAGCTGAACAGCTGAGAAGAGCTATATGTCTATATATTCATACATGCTGTTTTCATCAAGTTAGCTATATGTTCATCAATTCTCTTTGGCTTCTCTCCTGTTGCTTACTTGTTCATTTTTGTTTATTTTGGAAGCATCCCACTTGTTTTTACTATTAATTTACAGGTTTTATAAATTAATACGATAGAAATTAACATGTTTCTCTCTCTCTCTCTCTCTCTCTCTCTCTCTCTCTCTCGCTTTGTTATTATTTTCTTTGTGGTACAGAGAGCGTGTGCATATTTCCATATTATTCAGCATTTGTGCTAATATGTGCAAGTAATGCTGTTGCAATTGGGCTGCTCAATTCTGGATTTAGATTCAATGTGATTCTGTGATCATTTGATTGATTTTGTTGGCATTGTAATTTATAAACTTATTTATCTTATTAAATTCAATTCATGATTTAGGCCTTTATGTTTGTAGCTTTATATCAGTAAAACTAAACAGGATTATGCTGTCTATGTGCATTTAACTGCTTTGCTATTTTGTTCAAGTAGATCTTAATATTTCTATGCAAATTATAATCAAACAATATGAGGATACCAATTGTTTGTTAGCATCATCAGCTAACTATATATATTGTTGAGTTTCTTTCTTTTTGTTATTAATTTTCTACATTTCAAAATCTCGTAGGATTCCCATGGCAAAGCAAAAACAAGGGAAACGCCAAGAGAATAGCCAATCAATGCAAAAGGAAGGCTTCACTTGTGAGACCTGCATCAAACCTATCTCACTGAACAAGAAATTCACTATCAAGAAATGTTGTGATCACCCTTTTTGTCAAGATTGCATAGCAAAATATATTGAAGTGAAGATTGAAGATAAAGTAGCAGACATAAATTGCCCTGGATTGAAACTGTAGACAAAGTTTGGATCCTTTCTCATGCAGGCCTATAATCCCACCGAGTCTTTTCACAAAGTGGTGTGAAGATTGAAGATAATCAAACTATTTGATTATAACATGTTGAATAGTATGGATGATGATTGCGTTATATTTGAGTTTTTTGGATTATGATTGAACCATTATATGAGATATTTTTGTATTTGATTTGATTTAATTATATTCATTGAATGAATGATTACAGAATTATATCAAAACATTTTTCTGAGACAGGTTAATTATTTTGTAAACAGCAAATAAATATAGAATAGCACAAGCAGCGAAACATTAAAAAATTTTTGCTAATTGTTTACGATGGTTTCTTGGTCGATGCAAAAACTTTTTCTTAACTGTTTACGGCGGTTTCCCATCAACCCACAATAGTATATGAAAAATTGTATAAAATCTTTTTACAGCGGTTTTGTGACTTTTTACGGCGGTTTTTTGTTCGTCGTATATAGCTACTTTTTACTGTGGTTTTGTGACTTTTTACAGCGGTTTTTTGTTCGTCGTAAATAGTTCTTTTTACGGTGGACACCAAACCGCCGTAAAAAAGTCTGATAATTGCCGATCCTATGTCGTCGCTTGTTTTTGCGTCGAACAATTAAACCGCTGTAAAAGAGTATTTACGGCAGGCCAAAACCGTCGTAAAAGCTTTTACTGCGGTTGTTTTTACGACGGTTTAGAACCGCCGCATAACCGCCGTAAATGACTATTTACGGCGGTTTTGGCCCGTCGTAAATAGTCCTCCCTGTTGTAGTGTTAGAAATATGAAATACCTTGAGTGGGACTTCTATTTTCGTCAAAATATTGGATTGATTTTCCTTCTCGCTCTAGGAATACTAAAACATGCAAAGGTTCCTTTTATTTCAATTCTCTTGAATGACATACACAACAACTACTCTATATTGCTTAGAAATTATGACTTGGGCAAAGAACTAGACTGCTTGTTATTGTGAAGAAGTAAATATTTCAAGTTCATGATGTTACCAATATCTCTAGGAATCAACTGGTTTAAGTAAAGGTCAAAAGCATAAAGCCTTGAGAGGTGGACTATGCCATAGCATAAAGCCTTGAGAGGTGGACTATGCCATCACTTATTGGTCCAAAAAGGTAATTATAGGGTAAGGGGATATCTTCTATTGATGTCATGGCAAATTGACCTGAGAGGTTATTGAAACCTGCCTAGAAAGTCTCCAGTTTGAAGAAATTTCTGAGACCAAGACGAATCTGGGCACAAAAAATCAAATCTAGGATGCTTCTGAAGCACAAAGACTTAATTCAAAAAAATGAAGGAATTTTGCCCATTAAAATATTGTTGCTGATATTAAAACTCACCATTTGCAACTACCTGAAGAAACGATGATGAAATTGGCCCATGGAACTGATTGTTGGATAAATCTATAACTTTAATGTAATTGGATGATAAAAGATGATTGAAATCTACCACAGAGAAAGTTATAACACAAATCTACACAAATCTAGAGTTTCAAGTGGAGTTAAAGATTGAAAGAAATCATGGGAAGAGCGCTAGAGAGGCTACTATGAGAAAAGTTGAGATGGGAGAGATATTTGAGGTTTCCAATAATAACGGGAGATGTGATCTGATTTGTTGAGGGGTGTATTTGCCATACATTATAGTGTAAAGAGTTATCTTGGTGGACCTCCACGAGTGTAAATCAATTAGATCAAACCACAATAAATTTTAGTGTTCTCTTTCTTTTTTATTCTTTCCTACTTTGATTATGGCTTGATTAGATTTGTGAGATTGAATTTGTGTTAAAGATAATCCAACATATGATGTTGAAAAAATTCTACATTTATCTTTTGTTTTTTACTAAACTCACTTATTGATATAAGAAATTTATAATACAAAAACAAAATAATAGTAAATATGTAGAATGATTTAAAAGAGTAAATGACAAAGAAACCATGGAATGCCTAACAAAAATCGAATAAAAAAAAATAGGCTACATATTTTCCAAGCCTATGGTAGTTGTGCTAATATACCAAACTTATTGATTGATAGATAATGATAAAGTATTACCCATTTTTTGTTGTCTATCGTGTCTCACCTGGTGTGCTACAGAAAATTTCATCTGAGAAGGGAAGTAATTTACCACTTGTGCATCAAATAATGAATCCAAAAGTGCGTCAAGGCATTATGATGCATAAGCTAAAAGAACATAGGAGTTTAACAAAATTCATTTTTATTGAACATATAGGGTAAGAAAGTTATGATCACCGGGGGGTGGGGGAACATATTGATATATATCTAACAAAAGGAAAATTGGCAAGCTACAAGTTAGTTATGCAAGGTTTCTAGAATTTGTCATCAAATAGTCACTTGATAACCTTATTATATGATCATTAACATCTTGAAATATTAACATAAGAGATTTGCATGACACCACGGTTCAGGAATAGGTTCCCGTATTGAAAGAGGGAAGTCATCGGGATTCTCCATGAGAGTTCTTGCATCAAGCTTTAGTGTTGCTGGTTTTGGGGAAATTAGACCACTTGAAGGTTCCAATATTTGTGCTGTCTAAATTCAATATGCACTAAAGAGTTTCATCAAGCATATACTTAAATTAAGTTGATGCCTTTGATTAGAATACAAGAGATACTATCATAATGTAACAAATAGATTGAGTTTGGATTTATTTATCTCATCAATACATTCAATATCCCTTATGCAGAATGCGTTGTTCAGATCTCCACCAATATAAAGTCCATTTCAGTTTATTTTAGCTGATCAGAAAAATCATGGAAATAGCTTTTTAAATTTAATTTATAGGAGTACTATACAGATTTTTAAAAGGACACTTCAATCGCAATACAGTTATCATGTGAAGAAGTAGAGCTCACCACATAGAGTTCACCTATGACAAGTCTCTTCAAGTGAGAATATGGTACTCATATTCATGTCTCTGTTCGCATCTGTAACTGGGTTGCGAGGCGCGTATCCTTGACTATAATATGAATATATGCTATAGTTAATATGTATTTTACGAAATATATGGGTGTAATCAACAAGCTAAATTGTTGCATCATATACTTTGATATTCATTGGTGGATCATGTCCAAGATCCAACCTGGAAAGAGCAAAAAGAAAATTGACGACTAGTCTCATCTTGTGATATAAAGGGTGTCTATTCCCAAAAGACAACAAGGTTTGAGAAATTCCAAATGCTTCATACTTCTGCACCTTTTCTTGTAAAAATTACAGAAACTCGATCCCCTGTTGTAGAACTTATAGCTCAATGAAGTAGATTTGAAAACAAGAGTATCTCAACTGAAAAGAACATAGTAACTATGATTAGTCATACATTTGAAAAAGAATTGTGCATATTTCTAGCTTCGTTTGGAACAAAAAAAAATATATTTAATGAACATATTGAAAAGCATAAAATAAAATAAAGATTAGCTCAATCTACAATAAAAAATTCCTAGCTCTGCTCCTTCTAAAAGACGTACATGCTTCAATTTAAATGCAAGTCTTCTCTGATGTACTATCCTAAGATGGTAAAATTATTCAATATTTTTCCTATCCTTCGTGGATAGAAATACATTGCTAGAAAAAGAAACAAAAGGCCAAAGAATCTTTGTACCAAATCTAGAAGCTAAGACTACCAGTAATTGATGAACAAAACCTAAAATGTCGTCCATCACTAAAAATGAAACAAATGCATTTTATCAAACAGCATTCATGCATGAAAAAGGATTTCTCATAGCCAACATTCTCTCGCCAATTATTTTGATTCTAGGAAATCAAGTTGCATCCTCATTTCACAACAACACTCATCTCAACTCAACATAACTCAATACATTTCTCATTAACTCACTCGTAAACAAGATTATGCCTCCAAATTTTATTAATGTCGCCTAAAAAAACCCTAATTTGTGTAACCAAAAGCCATTTCTACAACTAATAAAAACAAGAAGACAAGCTATTGTAATAATTAAAAAAACTAATTAAAATATACAAGATTGTACCTATATGAGCGGTGGCCATGAACGAGACCAGCAAAGAACTCTTGACTTGATTTCACCAAACCTCTTGCTTTCTTAACTACTCTAGTTATGGTGTCCATTTCGTTCTCTCTTGGCATACTCCAAGAGAAGTTGCACTTGGTAGGGGCGATGTTCATCACAGTGTTCGATTAAGATTTGTGGCGATTCTGGTGTTACATGATGGACAGAGAAGAAGCAATTGTTAGGGATATGATTTAGGGGCCATTTGGTGTGGGGTATTAGGGGCTTCGAAATCGGAATATGATTCCGAACTTGTGTTTGGTTGCCATTTTAAACAATTTTAACTCTGGAATATTTCTTTCCCACTAGATTTGGATTACCATCTAACGGGGTAATATCAACCCCATTCAGGAGTTGAGTTTGAGATGCCTAGAATCATAAACCTGAAGAGAAACGAAAAAATCTCCATCAACAGCGAGAAGGAAAAGAGAAAACACGATAGATCAATGGAAACAAGAACACATCTCGATTGAGCAAATAGCCAACGTTGTCCACCTTTCTCTGACCTTCTTCTTCCTTCCTTTGTGGAAGTCGCACCAGTACGGTAGAAAGAGAAATTTGATTTCTAAATTTAAGAAACCGAGAAAGCTGGTACTGCCTCCTTCCTTATTTCTTCCGATTTTACAATTTTTTTATCGTTACCCACTGTAAAACCTTTATAATCGAAGCTTAATTAAGACTGGGTTATGAATTTTATCTTCATTTAGAATAAACGAATCCAACAGTTCTGTTGGAGTTGTGTTCGTATCTGCTTTTTTGCTAATGATTCTGATCTCTATTTTCCTCTTCGTATCTGTTTTGTTGGAATTAAAGACATAACTTGTGGTTGCTGCGTGAAGCCTTATGTTGGCTATGTTAATCTATCGTTTATTGAATTGAGTGCATTTGATGATTTGTTTTCACTAGTTGTTTAGATGGGTTTTGGGAAAACGATCATACGGGGCGTTGATGTAACGAGTTTGTTCACTTTTTCTTCTTTTGTTGGATGTATTTAATTCTTGATTAAAATTTGATGAAATTAGAGAGAGTATGGTAACAGATGTTGATATAGTGGATGCCTGTGGACTAGCATTTTTCTATAATGCTTTTTATTTTTTCCTTCTTTAAGAATGGGCAATTATATAAGTTTTCACAAGCACATTGAATTCTATATTGTGTTACTCCAGAAGTTGTTAATTAGGGTGTAATGTAGTTTTTTTTCTTTTATTGCTCGGTTGGGCACTTTAGTTACTATAATGCTTTGTTATGGCTTTTTTGCATTCGAGCCAGTCCAATCTCTTTACAGCATTCATGTTAAGCTATAGTTAACAATCACAAAAATTAGACCTAAACAAACCATTTTTACTTTGGTTCATGTTAACAAAATTGCAATTTATAGATGCCAGCAAGCCTAAGAAAATCCCATAATCATGTATAAAGATAGCAATTCATTCTTTTGTGAACTCCACTCGATTAAAGAAAAAACAAAACAAGTCCTAGCAACTGAGTAGCCTGTATTTGACTCCTAACTTTTTGACATTCAACTTCAGCTTCTCTTATGCCCTCTTTAAGCTCTATCATATTTCTCTCCTTCTGTATTTTCAAGTACTATATGTAAATACAAAAAACCCAGGACAATATGGAGAACCAAGTACAATCAAATACACAGCCTGAGAATTCACACAAGGCATGACATTAGGCTACCATAAAAAGTCCTATGGTAAGGACGAAAAAAACACCACAACTGACAAATTTAACATCAAGTCTAACAATCAACAGCAAATTCTATGTATTGTATAAATAATGATGGATGAAATACAGAGAAAAACCAATACATAAAAGTAGAGTAGTATAGATAGCACGAACTAGAATACCTCATCAAAATGCATACAAAAGGATTCTATTAAAGGCAAAATTTCTTGGTGATACTCTCCTTTTGATGTATGGACAAAAAAGAATGCCAACGCACCACATAAAAGAATTGGAAGTATAGAATCTTGGACCAGTACTTGCTAAAAAGCAGTCAATTCTCAAACAGAATCAGCAATGGTGAGCTTTTCACAGGCTAAGCATTTATCAAATGAAAATGCATCGTGGCTATTGGAGGAAATGTAACGTCTCACAATTACAAATTGCTCCAAGTTCAACAAATTATATCCAATTGAAAAACTGAATAGATCTATGAGTTTAATTTTAAAAGCATTATTAGACTACAAAACCCAAACTGAAACAAATCTAACACATGAAAAATGTTAATAATTTCAACATGTGATGGGTTCCATCATTTTACAACACCTTAGCATGTGTTGAAATTATGCTTTTTTAGCCATTTACTGCTACATTGTCCATTCCAGAGAACATTTCTACAAAAGTTTTTATCACAATCAACAATCATACTTTTGACTTAGAGGATTTGATTTTGTGAAATAAATGATAATTTATCACTTATTCTAAAATCTTATGCTCATAGGTATGAAATCAAAAACAATATTTACACTCTGACACACCTCTTTAGAGCAATTACACGTGGACCAAACACAACTTACTATTATTTTGTAATTATGGTCTTTAATGCAAGCAGAACTTGAATACAAGACCATTTGCTCAACTTAGCAAGGCCGTTTGCTCAACTTAGCTCTAATGCTATGTGAACAATAGACCCAAAAGCTTAATCTTTATCTCTGAGGATTTAACAATAGTATTCAAAATCCAGCAATAACAAAATAAGAGGAAAATGCAAGTGAAGTTTAGAATTAGCAAAATAGATACTCTAAAATACTCTGACAACAGGAATGTTTGGCATTTAAAATACTCTAATACTACCTACAAAATAAAATCAAAGCTTAGTTTCCTTAACAACTAGCATATAAATAGTAACAAAATTCACATCAGTATACATTAGCTCGGAGGATTCCATTCCTTGAGCTTAGTAAATTAGAATTATAAAAAGTTATTCAGAAATCCGACAGAATACATCAGTATACATTAGTATACAGTAACAAAATGTTCCCAAAAATCTTTTGTTTTTGCTATTCAGAAATTTACAGCTAAATGAGGGTGGGTTTAGAGTCGGAGCTGCTTTAAATAATGCATATAATTCATTTAGCTACATGATTGATTAGATCATTCATTTGTTTCAGCATCATCATTCAAATAGCTACATGATAAATTAAATCATTGTTCATGCATATATATTTCAAACTTTATGCAGGTATGGCTCATCTTCCATTGGTTGGAAAGGAAAGAAATATAGCTGTTTTGGTTCAATATATGGAAATGTTGAATGGGATGACCTTTCTTTTCATTCTCATGTTGTTTATTATTGCTTCTAGAAGACGATCAAGTACAAATGAATTTCCATTTAGCTCTTTTCATAGGCATAAAATACATCAGCTAAATATTTTTAAAATGATTCATTCTAGTGACCTAGCCTATGCTGAAAGTACTTGCACAGATAGAAGAACATTTGCTATTTTGTGCTTGTAGGGGGATGAAAAATATGAACGTTGAAGAAATGGTTTCCTTATTCTTAAATATTATTTCTCATGATGTTAAGAATAGAATTACGAGGCGTCAACATGCACACTCGGGAGAAATAGCCAGTAGACAAATTAATAAGGTCTTGAATGCTTTGTTATGTGTCCATGAGTTACTATTAAAGACTCCAGAGCCAGTTCTAGATAATTCAACTGATGAGAGGTGGAAATGGTTTAGGAATTGCTTAGGAGCACTAGATGGTACATATATTAAAGTGAATGTGCCTGCATTAGATAGGCCTAGGTATCATGCTAGGAAGAATGAAATTACTGCCAATGTACTATTAGTTGTCTCACAAGATATGCAATTTATTTATTTCTTGCCTGGATGGGAAGGATCAGCTGCTGACTCTAGAGTCTTACAGGATGTTTTATTTAGGACAAACAAGTTAAAAGTTGCACAAGATAAGTTAAATTTTTTCCTTGTTTTAAGAAATGCTATTTTATACAACATAACTACTATTTTTACTAAACCTTATCATTTGACTTGTAGGATACTACTACCTTTGCGATGCTGGGTATCCCAACGGTGAAGGCTTCTTGGCACCATATAGAGGACACCGTTATCATTTAAATAATTGGAATATCCACCTAATACTCCTGCTGAATTTTTTAATATGAGACATTCTTAGCTAGAAATGTAATAGAGAGGGCGTTTGGATTGTTGAAAGGGGTGATGGGCAATTCTTAGAGGTCAATCATACTATCTTGTCAAAATCCAATGTCAAATTATCTTGGCATGTTGTCTCCTCCACAACTTGATTAAACGAGAAATGCCTGTAGATCATTTAGAATGAGCTTTGAGAGAAAGTAAACATGATGCTAGTGACAAGGATGATGGTGAAGAAGAGGACAATGTAGACAATAATCATTATATACATATCAAAACATCAAATGCATGGAATGCTTGGAGAGACAACTTGGCTACAGAAATGTTTGAGCAATGGCAAAGGAACCGACATTCATAGATTGGCTTACTGTGCTTGAACAATTGTAGTGAAATACATGCGGTTTTATATGAACATTTTAAGGCCTTTGAATTTAAAGTTTCAATGAAAAATTTTATTGCTTTGGTGCAAAAGTTTTAATGACCAATTTTATCTCTTTAGTTTGGAATTTATCAATGTAATAGTATTTCCGTTTCATATCTATGCCTTTGGATTAATTTATATCAGTTACTACTTTTTTCATACTTTTTTCTAATCTAACTTGATGTGAGTTATATCTACATTCAGCAGAATGGATGCTCCAGACTAACAACCATCAAATACAGTAAAAAAGCATCAACGGACTGCAGCTGAGGATAGCAAGTTGGTAGAGTGTTTATTGGAGATAGCTAATAGTGGATGGTGGAAAGCGGATAATGGGACTTTTAAACCAAGCTATTGACAACAATCAGAAGACATGATGAATGAGAAGATTCCTTATTGTGGACTAAGAGCACAACCTCACATTGATTATCGTATCACGATTCTAAAGAAACAATTCAATGCAATTTCTGAGATGTTAGGACCCGCTACAAGCGGATTTGGTTGGAATGATGAACTCGAGTGTGTTATCGCTAAACAAAGCGTGTTTGATGATTGGGTTGAGGTAACATTTTTTGTTGTTTGTGTACTTAGTTGAATATCATTATAGTGTAACAAATTTAAAGCATTTCCTTCCATTTGTTTTATCTAATGTTTGTTGTATGTCATCTAACATTTACACAGAGTTATCCAAATGCAAAAGGCTTAAGAAACAAATCATTTCCACATTTTGATGATTTGGGAACCATGTTTGGGAAGGACTGTGCCAATGGACAAGGTGCAATGGGGATTAATAGAGAGGTAGAGAGTGATCAAAATGTTGAGTTCGATCCATTCAACCTAGTAGATGACCTTATTGGTACTACAAGCATGAGTCAAACAAGCACACCAGTTGGTTCAACCCAAACAGGCAGAAAAAGTAGGAAAAGATCAAGAAATGTGGATCCTTTGGTTGATATGTTGAATGCCACAGTGCAAAAATTTGGTGAAATACATGCTGCTGCTAGTGACAACATTAGAAGAACTGCTAATTGCTTTCAGGTTGAAACCGATGGAGTAACTAGGAGGATGAAATCTTTGATGAACTTAAAAAAGTTGAAAGGCTAACAAATGCACAACGAGTTAAAGTTAGACAACTTCTTGTCCAAAATCAAGCTAACATAGATTTTTTCTTCACATTGGATGACGAATACAAACTTGAATTTCTTCTTAGACTGTTGGAATGAGATAGAATGGAACTTTTTTTGGTTTTTTTGACAAACTTTGTTGCTGATAGCATTTGGGTGAATTTTGTAGTCATGATTTTGGGAACTTTTGATGGTATTTCGGTGTAGTCATCAAGTTTTGGCCACATTATATGAAAAAATGTTACTAACTTTGATGTTTTTCATTTTGACAAATAGTATTAGAATGAACCTTAAATCACCTTGCTTTGGAAATAGCACAGTCTTGCCTTGTTTTGAAGCTTTGTTTACACCATTATATGAAATTTGTAATATTGTTCTACATCTGTCATCAAATTTTTCTTAAATTCACATGTTTTAGTAGACATCTATGATAGTAGGTTTGTTTTCTTCTTGCATGTTTGTTTATTTTTTATTTTTTGTCTAAACATTGAAATAGGTAGAGTTGTTAGGAGCTTGAGAATACAACATTTTTTTATGTGTCAGATAATAAAGGATAGAAACAAAGTACGTCCAGCTAGTCTAAATGTGCAAGAATGATTTCGCTGTAATGAAAGTGTGATTTAAAAAAAAAACATTTATGCATTTGACCTTTCCCATATAGCATACAGCAAAATTATGAATAAATTTAGGATAAATTTATATATTATTTATGATAATTTATAATAAATTTACAACAAATTTAAAAAAATTATTTATTGTAATTTATAATGAATATATAATAAATTCAAAAATATTTTTAAAGTATTTATAGTAATTCATAATAAATAATTTTTTAAAATCTTCTAAATTATTATCCTACATATATATATATATATATATATATACACATATATATATATATATATTTATATTTTTTACAATTATACTAGAGCAAGAATAAAATTTAAGTATTTTTATACAGTAACAAAATTTGTGTTATCAAGTTTACTCACATAATGAACAAAATTAACATTTTTGTATATAACCAAATACAATAATCTGATTCCTATATTAATCTAAACCAAAATTCTTGTGGACAACCAAGCATAGTAACCATACTTTCCATCATATTTCCATATCTTACTTTTTCAGCAATGTAAATCTCATCCTTAAGATTCCTACCCCTTTATCAAGCGGTCCCTTAGATAATTGTAGGATTTCTGATCCTGTGCAAAGGCCACGGATCTTTACTAAACCAATTTTTAAAAATGATTATCGTACTTTTTCTTTTATCTGAATAACTAAAATACATATGTTTATTATCTATTTATAATTTTATTTAATTATTAGTTCTTATAATACTTTTTAATTATTTCAGGTAAACAAATTTTATATAAATTATTTTATAGCAATATTTTATATGAATAATAATAATAATTTGTAATATTTAAAAATATATATTTAATTTTTTAATTTTTGTAAAAATACATGAACACATACTTTATATCAAAGTTTAAAGTTTAATTTTTAATTAATATGAAAATCAAAATAAAAAATTAATATTATAAATCAAAGTATATCTATTTATTGATGAAATAATTTAAATTTTACATATAGATATTATAAATTTAAATAATTATATTTGATATATATTTTAATTATAAATTAGAAATATATATGCACAAATAATAGTTTAAGGAATATTTTAAAATATTATATTCATTAAACAATTATTCAAATAAATAAATTAGTATGAAATTTGAAAATAATTAAAAATTTTCAAAAAATTAAGAATTTATGAAAATAAATAAATATTGAAAAATTATGAAAATAAATAAATATTTAAATACGTGACTATGAATCAAACTTCCACAAGCTTTATCAAAAGATTTTTCATATCAAACTACTGAATAATAATTAGGCCGAGAAGGCAAAATTTCTAAAAGGGGAGAGAAACTTGACAAACTAGAACAAATTAAGATTAATTCTTTGGAATCTCATCTTTATCTTCTATTTCTTGCAATTCCAGTACAAGATAATCATATAACCTTCCCCAATTGTCCCGTCTTCTCAAAAACAGTGCCTTCCTAGAAAGCTTTATCAAATCTCTGCACAAAACTAAGTGAAAACATCACATGCGAATGAAATATGATGAAGAAATCAAATACTCACCAAACTTACTTGAAAAAAAATTATTAAAAATTTTAAATAATCAAATACACCAAAAAAAAAAAATTGAGAAATTCTTACCTTTCTTCTTCTTCTTCTGCTTCTTCTTCTTCTTCTTCTTCTTCTTGCTCTTTTCATAAATAGGATAGGTTTGGATCAATTGATCTAAACTAGAATCTAAAAAGTACAAATTAATAAGGAATAAAGAAAGATCTAAATAACGGTAAAAAATATACATCTAAATATTAAAGAAAAAGTTAAAATTAACTCACATATATTTAAGAGATTAAATACAGAAGTGATTGAAACTTTATTTGTTGATCAACGAAGAAGTTGTTGAAACTTTAAAGGAGTCGAGCGAAGAGATAGTGAGGTAGAGATGAAGATTATTGTAGATTAAGAAAGAACGTTATAAGAAAAGAAATCTTAATATTTTAATTACTACCCCCAACGATAAAAAACCAAAAATATTCCATCCAATAAATTAACTGTTTTCTATCACTAGTAATACATGTGGTTAAATCAAATAAACCACTACATGTAATTTATGTGATCTTTTATTTTTATCAATCACTTACCAGCTAATGCATGTTGTAAATAATACAACTATTAACTACATTACTATTATAAGTTGTAAATATGTTGACTTTTGCCATTTTCATGTAAATTCTTTACTTTTAACCACTAGCAAGCATATGTGGTAAATAAAATAAAACACCCCATACAATTCAACGTGGTCTTTTATTTATGTCAACGACGTGCCAATTAATTCATATTGCAAATACTATAAATATCAACCTGATCAAGCAAGTGGTTAACATACTGATTTTAGTACTTTTATTTAGTGCATGCTGTGAAATTAGAGTTTTTCATAAGTTTCAACGATTTATAATTAATTTAAGTTATAAAAAATTAATTTTAACCATGCTAATTAAAACCTGTGGTGGAAAGGATGCAGTAAAAAACCAATTTTCTTGTAGTCGATTGATGTTTTTCAAAGTAAAAAATATCTATCATCTAATTGATTAAAGTCTTGTCCCTATTGATGGAAAAACCCATCACATACTTTGTGGGATAGACCTTTTTCATAGTCAAATATTTCGGCGATATAAACGTTTGATGTTATAAACAATAACACGTTTATATTGTGTTTCCACAAGCATGTTTTTCTTGGCCATATCTTGATAGAAGATCAATTTGGAGGTATATAATTACTTTTTTTTTCTCTTGAAATTCTCATATAGTTCAAAACAAATAGAAAACGAATTATTGGCATAGCATGCATCCGCAAAGACACCCACAAAAGCCTAAGCCTCATTAATTAAAAGATAATTGTTTTTTGATTTTTTATTAATATGATATAAGATGAAAATGAAGAAAAGAAAGAAGATAGACCAGAAAAGAAAAAGTATTAGATATGTGCCTCCAAGCAATTTAGTCAAGTTAGAATTCTAAATCAAGCTAGGTAAGATTGTTAGTTAATCTGATCCTACAACATTGCTTTGGGCACTTGGTTTTAATTGCTAAGGAACACTTGGTTGTTTTATTTATCCATCGTTTCCATAATTTTTTTTTTAAAGTTGCATAATCATCCCCATTTGATTGGTTTTAAGTCTATTTAAATGAGTTTATGGCAATTACTTTAAATCTTGCATTTTTTTCCTTTTGTTTTAAGTTTATATAAACTCAATCAAGCTCAATTATTGAAATAAGAGGAATTGCTGGTTATGCTGTCCAAGTAGGTATTTCAATCTTATTCCTGTACTACATATGTACATGCATGTTACATTCATATAGCAATTGGCAACTAATAAGTACTATCATAAGTCCACATGTCTTTCAGAGTATGGTATGGGTGGTGGAGTGACTATGACAGCAGACATGTATAGCTTTGGAATTATGTTGTTGGAGATTTTCATGGGAAGGCAACAACTGACGACGCGTTTAATGATAAACTTACTCTTCATCTTTATGAATTGGCAAAGATGGTCTTGCGAGAAAGTGGAGATTATTGAACGTTCACTATTGGAAGGTAGAGCCAGCGACAAAGCAAGCCACAGAAATGAAAGAGTAAAAATTGAGGAGTGCTTGACTTCTAGAGTGAGAAGTGGAGTTCTTTGGTCAATGTAATCTCCCAGTGAACGGATGACAATAACATATGTATCAAAATTATGTGCTATTAGGAGGAACTTTCTCAATGTCAGGATTTAATATACTAATAGGAATGGATGACAATAACAGATGTATCAAAATTATGTGCTATTAGGAGGAACTTTCTCAATGTCAGGATTTAATACACTAATAGGAATGTTAAGTTAATTTATCGAATGGCCAAATATATTGTTGTTTAGATCAGTCATTTGTAGGATCATCTGATGCCTTCTTATTGTCTAGCCAGGGTATCAATTTACTATTGCAGTTTGCCTGTGCGTTTATTCGATATGTATCGCTATCCATTGATTTTGGATTCAAATGATTCTTCAATAGAATAGCTTCAGACACAGAATGAAATAAATCCTATTGAATTGTTCTTGTTGATAATAAATTAACAATGATAATAAAATTGAAATATGAGACTGGTAGTTTAATTATGGAAGATTATAAGATTTAGGAGACGAAAAACTTTCTTTTTTTGTGTTACACTTCTCAATCATATCAATTTAATGACTGAACAAAACTTAGAAATTTATATCAGTAAATTTTCAAAATTAAAATGAATGATGATCCACGACTATGATCCAGAAGATATCAAGTGTTCCTCAAAATCATTAATGCTAGTTCCAGTCGATTGATTCCATTCGTGTCAATTAATCATCGAAAATCATGTTAGTTTCTACGTAACAAAGTCCATTGTATGGTGGAGATAGTTTACTTTTCTTTTTCGAAAGAATTATTTCTTAGAATGATAGGACAACAATTAAAAAAGAAAAAAAAATTAAACTTTTAACTTTGATATGTTTATTCTTTAACTCACTACTCTATTAGTATATACGGATTCTTGAAAGTTGAGATAAAAACAGAAAAATCAAAGCTACATTCCTCTTCTAAATGACTCCTATTAAGTTTAGAGTACCATAGGCGGTGCATTAAGCCCTCTAATTCATATTCAACCTTACTTTGACATAATTAGTTAGAACTCTTTTTTTGTCCACTTTGCTCAATGAAGATGATCTTTGTTATGAGAGAGCTTGAAACATAGGATCTTGGTAAGAGTTGTTTCAGTCCTCCATTGATTCCAAACGAGTCAATTACTCTTAGAAAACCATTTTAATTCCTACCTATTAAATTCAAATTCCATTGTATAGCGGAGATAATTAACTTTTCTTTTCACAAAGAACTATTTCCGAGAATGACACTACAAATTCTGGCTATTTCTTACAACCAAAATCTTGGTCCTTTTAGTCTTTGCTTGACTTTAGATAAATTACTCTGATTCTCTTCTCTGGATCAATGGACTATTTTTTTTTTTTTTTGAGAATGACAATATATTTGTTCTTTTCCTAAATAAAAAGTAATTGTATGAACATAAAGAAAATACTAGCAAAAGTTCCAAGATATTTTAGCCTTTGCAACATTAGACATATCGAAAGCTATGGGAACACATGAAAAACTCGACAAAAAGTTAACTTTATTAGGCAATATAAAACAAAATACTTAAAAGAAAGAAAAGTAGGTAAGTGCTTTTTTACTTTACTTGATTAGATTCAGATTTGAGGGAACTTTTGATTCTAGCTTTATAAGTGGAGACTTTTCTCTTGACGAGAAGAGTGAAAGAATAGTAAGTTATAAACGCCAACAAGAATGAAAGACTAATAAATAGTTGAGTGTTTGACCTCTTTCAATTGACTCTTGGCTCTACTTTCCTAATATGGGACCTATAAAAAGAACAAATCCTTTTAAGTTTTTTGAAGTTATTTATCACTTTTTTATTTCTAATGTTCTTACTCACATTTTCTTTTCCAGGTGTATGAGAGGGTGCAAAAGCCAAAGTGATTATGAACCAAATAATCAGTTCGATTCAATGGAGATAATTTCATGAATAATCTGAATGAAATGTGAATATATGGATTATTTTATTTTTTGTTTATTTATTTTTCTCATATAGAGCATAACTTAGCTATGTTTTTGTCATGAGATGTCATCAACCTTTGTTGATAATTGACTCAAGAGTCTACTTTATTGGTCCACTGGGACATCTACTTCAAATTAAAGACTCATAACTGTTTTGACACATAATTGAGCTTTGTTATGTGAGCTTTGAACACGTAATTGACTACTTTTGGTTCCTACTCATTGCCATGACTTTTATAATTTATGTTTGAAGTGTTTGAACACATAATTGAGGGTTTACTTTTGATTCCAGCTAATAGAGATTATTTACATATATGGTTAATGAAAAAGTGCTTGAACAAGTTCTTACTTTTAATTTCAAATATTTGAGATTATTTACGTAACTAATTAGGGGTAGGGTGTTTGGAATTGATTTCTTACTTTTGTTTGCATTAAGAGTGACAAATCTGTAGAACAAGGGAAAAGGCTAAAGATGCTCATAGCGACAATTTAATTTAATGTACTTGTAACCAAAGATAAAAACAAACTTGAATAGGAGAGGAAATTAATGAAAATTACTTCTAATCTCTTTTAATTTTTAAGCCATAGCGGCATGCGTTTGTTAAAGAGATCATATGAAACCATGTAATGCCTCAATATTAGGACGGAAGAGTTTAACATTAATATTAGAATTGCATAATCATCATATCACCTATTTTTATTAATATAATTTATATAATTAACATTTGTTTATCCAATCACATCATGATATATATGCTTGTCTGAGTGAGTTTATATATAAAGTATATAAGTATAATATGATTCTTAATATTAAGTACTTTTCTAGATAATAATAAAAAGTCTGTAGGTGTAGCTTGACCGAACAAAGCCTCAGAAGACAAAGCAAACATGTTATAATAAGTGTCAATTGTGATACCATTTTAAGGACAAGTTTGGGGTTATTGTATCTTAAGAAATAATTAGCTTGTGTTGTAGATATTGTAGGAACAAATAATAAAATTAGTTGCAAGATGTTTTGTGAACTAAATTTTAGAAGTTGATGTGCTTTTCAAAAGAAGTCATAGGTGTTTGAAAAATCAACTTTTAAAAATTGATTTTAAATCCAAATCACCAAAGTAGACATATTTATTTTTATAATAGTTTGAAATTTTCAAAAATCTTAATTACAAATTTTGGTTAAGATTAATTTATATAACTAATAACTATTTAACTAAAATTTTAAATATTTCTAAAATAATGTTGGAAACTTGTCAATGGTAGTCGTCATCGGTTTCCAACAATCGTCACTAAAGAACATTCAAGACATCGTCAACACAAAAATTGCTACCCCAAGCCATTAATTCTAAATATTTGCAAAGATTTCTCTATTGAAAAGTATGATGAAAAATTTGACTGGTTATACTATGGTCATGGTGTCATATCTTACATTGGAAAATAACAATTCAGTGGTAAAATCAACTTACACAAAATATTTTAGTGCTAGCTAACCAGTCGCCAGAATCGCTTGGATGAATATCGCTATTGATGACAATGGCTACAATCTAGCAACACCTTTCTGACAATTTAATTTATCTTTTGTTTTGCAAATAGATTGTAGTATCTAGATCTTAAATATCATAAAATGATTATTATACAAGGATAATTTTTTCTTTGTGGTACATAGCCCTGGGCTTCAACGGGGTCAAGGTTTCCAATCCTTGGAGGGTCACCTGCTTACGACTTGCAAATGAGTCACATATTTCTTTCCTGCAAAAATCTCTTATTGCAGACCAGTATAGTGCCTATTCAGGTTCGCCGCTGGAATATACGTTAAAATTTTCAGCCTATATACCTTGAAGCTTTAAAAAAAAAATCTCTTTCACAAGTTAGTTACACAATTTTTCGTTAGAGGATTTAGCTTTAAAATGTTTTGAAAGATTGTCTAAAAATTAGCTTCAAAGCACGTGGCATTGTCCACCCTCAATGTAGACCACTGGAATATAAGCCAAAGTTTCTAGCCTATATGCCTTGTGACATATCCAAAAAAATAATTACCTCCGAAGTATAGGAGTGTCAAAGTAATAAAACTAGCAAGACTGGGGTCGATCCACAAGAAAAAAGATTTAGTGATACAAACTAAAGAATGAGAAATATAATATGAATAATTCAAATAAATAACAAGATGATATTAACATATAAAAGTAAAGATGGTAGGCAGTACAATCGACCGTTCAAATGAAAAACAAAAATAGAAGGTGGTAAAACCATCCACGGAAATAGGAGGTAAAACCTACCATAGTAAATGAAAGAACAAATTTATAAGCAATAAACGAGAATAATTAAAGTACACAAGTAAGAAAATTGACACAATAATAATGAAAGCTAAAGTTAGGGGATCCGCCCTTGATATATCAAATAAGAATAGACAACCCAATTATAACTCAATCAGAATCCACACATCAAGGAGGTTCTAATCGGAAAATATGTCATTTAAGCCTTTTTTTGTCATATGAATTATATTTGTTTCGTTACCAAAATTTATACCATTTCTTGTAAATGGGTTTAAGTATCCAATGTGTCAATCAACATATATCTACAAAAAAATTAAGGTTCCTAATTAGACTTGTGTTAGTAAGGAAGAACCATATGACGTTTACAAATGATCCAAGTATTTGATGTGCCACGGATTGTCTCCAATGGATCAAGACCTCCACTTTACGAGTGGTGTCAAGATTGATTAGAGAAATAAATATAAAACATATAAAATAAACAACTCAAGATTATGATTTTTAAGCATATATTAAAGGGTTAGAGAATCCTTACTATCATATCAAGGGTTCCACCCTTTCACCTTAGCAAAAGAGAATTTAGCAAGACATTATGAAAGAAAGAAAACAAATTGCAAGAAAAAGACAATTTATTAATAACATTAAGAGAACAAAACACAAAAGAAAAGCATAATAATAAGAGATCCCAGCCAAAGCTAAGATGCCCTAATGGGTCACAATGCACTTCTATTTATAGATACATTCGGGGGCAAACTTGTCAAATTACAAAAGGATAATTGTAAAATATCTTATTGACAATTTCAATCATCATGTGCACGAAATTTGCCCACCGATCTCAGCATCAAAATATTTATAATTTTGATACACATGTGTTCACGAAATCATAGATATTTCTCTCAGATTTCTAAAACATCTTGATTCATATGATTTGGGTACGTATATCAAGAGATATGGTCAAAATACAGAGGCATGGTCAGGCTAGGCCGAAACTACAGATGGGTTCACTTCAAGCCCATTTTTGTTCCACTAAAAGCTCGAATTTTATTATGCTTGTGAAATAAAATCTTGTAGATGATTAATCAGCTTTCCATCAAATCAAGATTTGCACCATTCTGATCGACAAATAGAAAGTAATGCCCATTTTAATGAACCTATAACAAAAATTGAAATTAAGATGAAGCTAATTTAAAAGATGCAAACGCTACAAATATGCTTAAGTTGAGAAATTCAATGACACTATTAGTGCAATATGATGAATTAAGCTCTTGTTAAACATATATATTTAACTGTTCATCACACTCCCAACCTGCTTATTGCTAGTCCCCAGCAATTAGAGTGTTATTATTCAATAGTGATTTATAGAATTTTACATCCAAGGTGGCCATTATTGCATTTTTCTTGATTCTATCGAAATAAACAAACTCTTGACCGATTTTTTTTTAAAGGCTCATGTACCCTTCAATCAATATAATAACAAACCTTTTTTTTGTGCTCTGTTGACACATGACTATGGGGCTTTTTAGCAATGAGCCATATCGATTCTAATATTTGTCAAGGCTAACATCCTTAGGCAAGGGGCATTCATTCATCATCATTTTTGTTTTTATTTTTAGTTGAAAAAATGCATCATTAACCCATGTAGCCAGCCTCAGGCTAATGACTCCCAGACCAATTAGCCTTAAGGCATTAGGTGTTAAGATACCTTTAGAAGCTTAACAACTTGGGTTGCTAATGCTTTATTTTTGCTTAGAAACTTGTGGATAGAACAATGTTCAGTCCCCTTAAGCTTTCTCTTTAATCTATGTAACGAGCCTTAAGCCAATAGCTCCCAAACCAGTTGGTCATAGGGTATTAGGTGTTGAGGTACCACTTGAGCTTAATTGCTCGAATTAAGAAGGCTACGAGACCAAACTTATTCATAATTGCTTATTCGTTTATTTCTTTTCTTTTTCCCTTTTTTTTTTTTTTTACTTTCCCTTTCCTATTGTTGTTTCTAAATAAAACAAAAGAACTCAAATATTGCAACATTTCATTTTGCAACCCACAATCATACATCAATGTATGTGTGTGTATGAAGAAAAGTTCATGAATACTTGCTTAATGAGTACATGAGCAAACAATTTATTAAATGATAAAGTTGTGAGAGTTCATAGATTTGAATAATTCAAAGTGAAGTGAATAAGATAACCTTGTTATGAAATTCAAAAATCAAAACTAAATGACATCAATTAGCTAAAATGAATCTTCAAAAATGCAAAATCAAAACAAAATGACAAATTAGATAGAATGAGTTTCAAGAGTTCATAATGGCCCTCTTTACTCTGCCATTCCTGACCGAGAATGCATCTCAAGAGGAATTGAAGTCCTTACATCGTACTCTGAATCTAACTGCTTACTCTTTTTTTTTTTAATTGTAATATGAAAATATAAGACACACTTATGTCTACTATCCTTCCCCCCCAACCAAATGAAACATTGTTCTCAATGTTTAAATGTAGAGAGATAAAGTATAGAAGACATTACCTGAAGCTTCAATTATTTAGAAGAGACAACCTGAAAGAACGTAAAATAAAATGCTACAAATAAAAGATAATAAAAATTACAAACGGAGTGTCATATCCAATTTGCACTTTTTGTTTTGTCGCTCTAACCAATTCATTTGAGTTATTACTATGTCAGGTTCATACTCAACTGTTTGTAATTTGTCAAACAATTCATTAGCAGTAGTGGCAGAAACAAGGATCTGTCGTATCGAATGTGGGATAAAATTCTATTCTACAGCTTTATCAACAAAACGTATCAAAGGATCAAAGAAATTTTTAACATTTAACAAACCTATAGGTTTTTTATGGAGGTTCAGTTGGGCCCAAGAGGCAATTTAAAATTTTCCTTTGAAAGTACCAAAGCCACCTGGTAAAGCAATAAAGGCATCATAATTGATAAGCATATATGTCATGCATTCATGCATAGAGAAGACCTATAATGACTGCCCAATCGTTTTTCCAATGATGCTTTCTACAGCCAAAGCTTTAGGAATAACACCTAAAACTTGAATGCCTCATAAGAGTGCAGCTGTTGACACACAACCCATTAACCTGAGGCTACCTCCCCTATAAGCCACATGAATCTTTCTTTCAGCTAATAGCCTACCAAGATAATTCGCTACTGCTATAAACTCTTCACTTTTTCCAGGTCAAGATTACAAAATTTGCATATCTTTTGGATTCGACGTTTTAAGGTTCCCTCTATGTCTACGCAACTCTAAAACTAGATGTATGAAGTGAAGAACAAGAGATGTCATACTTATGGAGTGCAAAAAGGTATTCTAATGATGACATCTATATAGGTAGCTCAGCTATTTGTTGAAATAGTTTAACAATAAAGCATAGAAATTCAAACAAAATGATAGAAATAGGACAACATAAATGCATAATTCAATCGAAAGATAGAGATATAAATTAAAAAATGACAGCTATGAGACATAAAAATTCAAAAATGATAACACACATGCATATGTACAAGTAGTTGTGACTGTGGCTCACATCTTTCTCTGGTTTTATGTCTAGAAACGGCTTAAACACCTTTTACGAGTTGGGAATATGCTTCCCATCCAGTGTTCTTATAAACTGGCAAACAGGGTTGTTTTAAGTTTGATTCCCGAGACTATAAGCCTGCTCTTCTCGAAATTGTGTCCACAATTCCAAAATTTAACACTACACAATTCCACAAGACTGCACTTCAAGAGTCAATTGGATATTATCCAAAGATTCACTACTCAGTCCATTCTTGATGAATTATAGCTTATCCTCTTGATTGTTAGACAAAAATCCCAAGGAACAGCAACACTGGTTACAAGTTCATCTTTCACAATTGCGACAAACTTGTAACCTTTTCGCTTTTCCCTTTTTGGCGTAAGAGCTTTTTCTTAAACCTAGCATGTGAGAAACAAGATCATCTAAACATTCACAAGAAAATTGAACCTTGGCTTCAATTACCCATCTTAAATCAGAAAGAATATCCTTGCGCATCAACATCCTCAGTCTTTCTACACGAGCTTTTTTGAGCAAATTTTTTGAGCAAATCATTATGAGGAAGAGAGGGAAAACGTGTGTATAGATTCGAGAAATGGTATCCATATGAAGAAAATGAGAGATAGGAAATGAGAATGAATGCAAGGTGAGCAACAGTTTTTAGGGAACTAAAAAACCAACTTTAAAAGTCATGGAGTACCGTATCTGCCACTTGATCGGGAAAAATCAATCCTTAAAAAGAATCGACTAAAGCAATGGACTCTTTATTTTGATCAAAATTTTCAAAGAATGGTTTTAACTATTGTCCATTAACATTAAAAACATTACCATTCTTTACGTTCCCAATTTGAACAGCTTAATGAGAGAAAACATTTTTAATAATGAAATGTCTAGTCCAACAAGACCAAAGTTTATCAGAAAACAAATGCAATCTTGAATCACACAAAAGAAGTTTTTGTGAAGGTTTAAAAGCTTTTTTAAAAATAAATTTGTCATAAAAAACTTTCATTTTTTCTTTGTAGATTTTAGAATTTTCATAAGCCTCATTCCTGATTTCTTCGAGTTCACTCAATTAGAGTTTATGTAACTTGCAAGCATCATTCAAATTTTTGTTAAATGTTTTAATGGCTCAATAAGCTTTATGCTCAATTTCCACAAGCAAGTGACAACGTTTTCCATAAACTAACGTATAAGGAGGCATACCCAATGATGTTTTGAAAGCAGTTCGGTAGGCCCAAAGTGCATCATTAAGTCTTAGGGACCAATCTTTACAGTTTGGGTTAACCATTTTTTCTAAGATCTATTTTATCTCCCTATTAGCTAATTCAACTTGTCCACTTGTTTGCGGGTGATAAGGTGTAGATACTTTGTGGGTTATTCCATATCTCTTTATTAGAGTTTCAAATGGTTTGTTATAAAAATGTGTACCCCCATCATTAATAATGGCATGAGAAATTCCAAATCTACACAAGATATTCTCTTTCTCTTTCAAGAATTTGATAACTGTTTTGTGATCATTGTTTCGACATGGAATTGCCTAGATCCATTTTGAAACATAGTCTACTGCAACAAGAATGTACACAAAACCAAATAATGGTGGGAAAGGTCCCATAAAATCAATACCCCAACAGTCAAAAATTTCAACAACAAGAATGGGATTTAAAGGCATCGTGTTTCATTTTGAAATAGATCCCGATTTTTTTAATACATGTGCATCTTTAAATAAGGTGGCCCAATAAAATCTACATTGTAAGATTTTAGCAGATGTTTTTTTAGATGAAAAGTGTCCTCCACATTCTTCAGAATGACAAAAATTAATAACACTACTTAACTCATTGTCAGGTATACATCTTCTAATTATTTGATCGGGACAATATTTGAACAGATATGGATCATCCCAACAAAAATTTTTCACCTCAGTTAAAAACTTCCTTTTGTCCTGAGCATTCCAATGAGGTGGCATTTCTCCTATTGCAAGAAAATTTACAATATTAGCAAACCAAGGTACTGCAGCAACAGAGAATAAAAATTCATCAGGAAAAGAGTAATTGATAGGTAAAGTTTCAATTGATGTCTTTGTTGTTAATCTTGACAAATGATCTGCAATGAGATTTTCAGCTCCTTTCTTATCCTTTATTATGATGTAGAATTCTTGGAGCAATAAGATCCTTCGTATCAACCTCGGTTTTACATCCTGTTTAGACATTAAATATCTCACAGCTGTATGGTGAGTGTAAAACAATAGTTGGAGAACCAATTAAATAAGATCAAAATTTATCCAGTGTAAATACTATTGCCAGTAGGTCTTTTTCAGTTGTTGTGTAATTCATTTGTCCATCATTTAGAGTCTTACTTGCATAGTATATCCCATAAGGCTTACGTTCTCTTCTTTGTCATAAGACAGCACCAACAGCATAGTCACTCGCATCACACATCAATTAAAAGGCAAGGACCAATCAGGACACTACATAATTGGAGTAGTTGTTAAAAGTCCAATTAACTTATCAAAGGCATTTTGACATTCTTGAGTCCATTCAAAATAAGTGTTCTTTTATAAAAGATTACAAAGAGGTTTAGATATACCACTAAAATTTCTTATGAACCTCCTATAAAATCTAGCATACCCTAAGAATGAATAGACCTCCTTGATTGTTTTTGGTAGACGTAAATATGAAATCAATTTCACTTTTGCTTTATCCACTTCAATTTTCTTGGAAGACACCTTATGACCTAAGACAATTCCTGAGGTAAGCATATAATGACATTTTTCCCAATTCAAAATAAGAACTTTTTCTTCATACACTACGTGAAAAATGACTTTTTGCGACGAAATTTTTCGTCGCAAAAAGTTAAAATTTCGTCGCAATAAGTTTTTGCGACAAAAATAAATTCGTCGCGCTCCAGTCGCAATATGTGAGTCGCAATAGGTTTTTTTGCGACGATTCTGGAATTCCTCGCAAAAAGTCTTTTTGCGACAAAATTTTTCTCGCAAAAAGTGGTATTCTGCGACAAATATTTCGTCACAAAAAAGATCACATAACGTCAACTTTTTGCGACAAAATAAAAATTGTCGCAAAAGAGTATATTTTGCGACGAATTCCAATATTGTCGCAAATTGTTAGAAAACAACTCATTTTTTAATAAAATTATTTTAGTTAAAAAAGTTTATTGCGACCAATTTTTTCTCGCTAAATACTACCTTTAGCGACAAAAAATTCGTCGCAATAAATTTTTAACAAAAAAATTGATTTTTTTTAAGAATTTACAGATTTTATTTTTTAATTAGTTATAAATTTTAGAATAAATGACATGTCTCATTACACAACTTAATTCTTTATATTAATAATTTTATTAATTAACAACAAATTACCAAAAATTTATCACAATATATTTTTACAATATATCAACCTTTGTACATAGCAAAATTAAAAAAAAAATACAAAAAAGAGAAAGAAAAATACAAAACTTCATCCTCCAAAAATTCTTTTGTTGTTGACTTTGTATGAATCCTCCAATCTTCAAGTACAAGCCATCTTCAAAAATACCTATTAAAAACAAAAAAATAAAAATAAAATGTTAAGTAAAAATTAAAGCATAAAAAATGAGTTTATGAAAAAAACAATGTTGAAGAAGCAAAGAATTTGATAATGTTGAGAATGTTGAGTTGTATTCCATCTTCAAAAATACCTATCAAATAAAAGACAATAATATCAATCAAATATTAAAATAAATAAAAATATATTAAACTATTAAAGAAAATATATTATAACACAAAAGTAAAAGAAAGAGTAAAAGTATTTACCAAATGTTGGGAAAAGAAAAGGAGTAGAGAATTGGAAGTGATAGAAGAAAATGAAACAATCCAAAATTAACCCATGTATATATAATAAAAGTTGGATATTTTGCGACAAAATTTTAACCTTTAGCGACGAAAATTTTGTTGCGAAATAGTTTTTAAAATTATGAAAAAAATCAAAGCGGGAAAAAGTTCGCCAAAAATTTTTTTTTGCGACAAAATTTTGATATTTTGCGACAAAATTTTCGTCGAGAAAGAGTTTCAAAATTTTGAAATTTCAAGAGCGGGAAAAAGTCCGCCCAAATTTCATTTTGCGACAAAAATTTTGATCTTTAGCGACAAATTTTTCGTCGCTAAAGAACTTGAAATTTTCAAAATTCTCAAGCGGGAATAAGTCCGCCTAAATTTTATTTCTTGCGACGAATATAAATTCGTATTTCGTCGCAAAAAACCTCATTTTGCGATGAAATTAAATCATCGCAAAACATCATATATTGCGACAAAATATTAATCTTTTTGCGACGAAAATTTCCTCACTAAAAATCTTTAAAAAAATGTTAAAGACTCTTTTATTTGTCATAAAAAGTATACAAATGTGAAAATTATAATAAAAAACTAAGAAGATTTTGAAATTAATCATACTTGGACTTTGATAATTATAAATTTATTTAGTAATTAAATAAATTTATCCAACATAATTAAATTTATTTAATATTAGGTTAAACCATACTTAGACTTGGATAATTATAAGTTTATTTATTAATTAAATTTTCATCCATAATTAAATTTATATAATATTGGATTGGTATTAAATAATTTGATGATAAATTAATAAATAATATAACAACCATATACAATAGAAATATAAAACATCATATGGTATTTAATTATTTTTTATTGAGTATTAAAATGTTAATAAAATATGTACAACAACTCAAGAATTATTTAACAAGTGTAAACAATAGTTAGACATTTATACATATGTCATAGTTGTTATATGAGCAATTACAAAAAAAAAGTTTCTTTAGTGATCAATAAATAATTAATTATTGATATTATAATCATATATGTAACAAAAAGATTCTATTCATTTTAGCTATAATTTATTTTAATTATCTATTTCTTTTAAAAACACTAAAAATATGTTTTACAAATTTAAAAAATTAATTTGTGATGGAGATAATTTAATTATTAACATATAAACGTATGTCATAATTGTCATATGTATTAAAGTGTTAACAAAATACACACAAGTCAACTATTATTAATAAATGTATAATACTTAAACATCTATACATATGACATAATTGTCATGTGCGAGTTATTGAAAAATAATTTTTAATACTTTAATAAATAAATAATCAAATATTCATATTATAATTATTATGTAACAAATGCATTTACTTTCAGTGAATATTTTTTATTATTTATTCATTTTACAAATGCTAACAATTAATATTTAAAATATCTTGACAAATGCAAACCATAAGTTTGTAATAGTTGTAATTTAATAATTGAATATCTATATATGTCATATTTGTTATTATAAGAAATTGAAAATAAGCTTTTCTAATTTGATTAGTAAATGATTACTTATTCATATTATAATTATATAAAAATGTAACAAAATTGCATTTATTTTCAAGTATAGAATGCCTTTAAATTAATTATCCATTTTTTTATAAAAATAACAATTATTAAAAATATTTTTTACAATTATAAAAAATATTTTTTTCATATAAGTAATTTAATTATTAGACATATATACATATACATATGTTACAAGTATCATATGCATTACAAATTAAAAATTAGGTTTTGCCATTTACCAGTAAATGATTAATTATTCATATAGTAATCAATATGTAACAAATGTATTTATTTTTTGTTATAGAGTTCATTTTAATTATTTATCTCCCTTAAAATAAACTCTAACAATTGTTTAAAATATCTCAACAATTTACTCAAAGCTATACGATAAAAATTAAAAGTCTAAGAGAAATATATTGTCTAAATTAATACACTTTATAACAAAAAAATAAAAAACATAATTATAGGCAACATTACATGATTATTAATTATTTATTTATTTATGTTTATTTGACATATAATTAAACGTTGAAAAATAAATTAGATTTTTAGAAGTTGGATTTTTTTTCCAATCTCATTTTCATCAATTAAAAATTAGTCATGGTAATAAGTTTATCATAATTGTAATTTAGCAGTTAGACATATATAAATCACACATAAATTAGATTATATATAAATAATTAGCAATAAATTTTATGCTTGATTATTAGATTATTAACGATTCATATCACACACACACACACGCACACACACACACACACACACACATATATATAGAGAGTTTATTTTAATTATTTATCTCTTTTACAAACACTAAATTTAGAATATCTTAATAGTTTTTCACATTTAAAAGCATGAATGGAATCACAAATGGTCTTTTTTTTTAATAAAAATTTGTATGAATATCCAAATGACCTTACTATATTTATAAATTGTCAATTTATATAAAATCAAATTAGATTTTTAATACTTTCTTTATTCTTTTTTTTGTCATTTTTTAAACAAAGACTTATATATTAGACGAACCACGAACAAAGAGAAGAAAGCAAAAGAGGAAAGTTATTAAGTTTTAATTTTAAAAAAATAACTTTTTGCGAGGAATATTTTCTCGCAAAAGGCCATATTTTGCGAGAAATACATATTTTCGTCACAAAATGTCCAGTATTGTCACGTGTTCATAATAAGTTAGACAGGCTTTTCGCGAGAAATTTTTTTTTCGCAAAAGGTTAACTTTTTTGCGAGGAATTTATTGTCGCAAAAGATCACATTTCGCGACGAATCAAATTTTCGTCGCAAAATATCCAATATTGTCAAGTGCATAATAAATTAGAATGGATTTTTGCGAGAAATTTTTTGTCGCAAAATGTGAATTTTTGCGAGAAAATTTTCGTCGCAAAATATGACTTTTTGCGAGGAAAATTTTCTCGCAAAAAGTCACATTTTGCGTGGAATCTCGTTTTTGTCGCAAAATGTCCAGTATTGCCACGTAAGCATGGTAAAATAAAATGACTTTTCGCGAGGAATTTTTTGTCGCAAAAAATCTATTTTTTGCGACAAAAAATTCCTCGCGAAAGGTCACATTTTGCGAGGAATCACGTTTTTGTCGCAAAATGTCCAGTATTGCCACGTAAGCATGGTAAAATACAATGACTTTTCGCGAGGAATTTTTTGTCGCAAAAGGTCTATTTTTTGCGACAAAAAATTCCTCGCGAAAGGTCACATTTTGCGAGGAATCACGTTTTTGTCGCAAAATGTCCAGTATTGCCACGTAAGCATGATAAATTAAAATGGCTTTTCGCGAGGAAGTTTTTGTCGCAAAAAATAGACCTTTTGCGACAAAAAATTCCTCGCGAAAGGTCACATTTTGCGAGGAATCACGTTTTTGTCGCAAAATGTCCAGTATTGACACGTAAGCATGATAAATTAAAATGGCTTTTCGCGAGGAATTTTTTGTCGCAAAAAATAGACCTTTTGCGACAAAAAATTCCTCGCGAAAGGTCACATTTTGCGAGGAATCATGTTTTTGTCGCAAAATATCCAGTATTGCCACGTGTGCATGGTAAATTAAAATAGCTTTTTGCGAGGAATTTTTTGTCGCAAAAAATAGATTTTTTGTCGCAAAAAATGGATTTTTTCCGAGGAAATTTTCCTCGCAAAAGGTCACATTTTGCGAGGAATAATTTTTTCGTCGCAAAATGTCAAGTATTGCCATATATGCATGGTGAATTAGAATGGCCTTTAGTGAGGAATTTTTTATCGCAAAATGTCTTTTTTTCGCGAGAAACATTATTTTGTCGCAAAAAATGTTCATGTTGCTATAAAATTTTTGTCACAAAATGACGTATGTGTGTTATACGTTTTGCGATGAAAAATTTGTCGCAATAGGTTTATTTCGTCGCAAAAAAAACTTCTCTAATTAGTCACTCGAGTTTTTAGCGAGGAAATGAATATTCGTCGCTAAAGGTTTTATTTTGCGACGAAAAATTCCTCGCAAAATATCTTTTTTTTGAAATGCTACCTTTTGTGACGAAATAATAATTTCGTCGCAAAAGGCCGCTTTTTGCGACGAATTTTATTTCGTCGCAAAAAATTTTGTCGCAAAAAACTGTTTTTCTTGTAGTGATACCTTTTTAAGATTTTTTCTAAGTTTTCAAGACAATTATCAAAAGAATTTCAAAAAATAGTTAAATCATCCATGAAAACTTCTAAACAATGCTCAATCATGTCACTAAAAATACTTTAACATGCATATTTGAAAAGTAGTTGGAGCATTACAAAATCCAAAAGGCATCCTTCTAAATGAAAAAGTGCCTAAAGGCCATGTGAATGTGGTCTTTTCTTGGTCTTCAAGTGCAATGAAAATTTGATAATAGCTTGAGTATCCATCGAGAAAGCAGTAGTATGAGTATCCTGCTGCTCTTTCGAAAATTGGGTAAAGGAATGGTAAGGGAATATGGGCTTTTTTGGTGACAACATTTAATTTTCTATAGTCAATGCACATTCTCCAACTAGATGAGATTCGAGTTGGCAATGATTCACCCTTTTCATTTTTTACTACTGTAATGCCAGATTTCTTATGTACTACTTGGGTGGGGCTTACCCACTTACCATCAGAAATAGGGTAGATAATTCCCACATCAAGTAACTTAAGAACTTCAGCCCTAATCACTTCGTTCATGTGGGGATTTAATCTCCTTTGAGGTTGTAAGGATGTTTCAGAATTTCTTTTAAATATAATCTATGTGTACAAATCAAATGGTTAATTCTTTTTATGTCTTTTAAAGTCCATCCTATTCCATTTTTATGCCTTTTAAGCACTTCTATCAACTTACCTTATTGCTCGCTTGTGAGGGATGAAGAAATTACCACCGGACATGTCTAATTCTCCCCAAGATATGAATATTTTAGTCCTTCAGGTAAAGGCTTCAGTTCTAACTTGGGACCTTCCTTTTCCTTGCTTTTATTCATTTGTCCCAATTCTTTGAATTGTGGTTTTGAGCTTTTTTCCATCACCTGTGCACAATCTAGTAAAGAACATACATTAGAAAGATCATGCTCTAGTTGCATACTCGATTCTAATGAATTGACTAAACAAGTTTCCAAAGGGTCAAAAAAACTCCCTTTTTGGATGTGGTCTTCCACAATAGTTTCAATCATATTAACCTCCTCAATTTTATCATCTTCTTCATGTGGTTGTTTGCACATAGTAAAAACATTAAGTTCCAATATCATGTTCCCGAATTATAGCTTCATGACTCTATTCCTGCATTTAATCAAAGCATTATAGGTAGCTAGAAATGGACGCCCTAAAATGATGGGAATTGAATTACATACTTCCACTGGTTGTGTGTCCAAGACGATAAAATCCACTAGATAAATGAATTTATCGAGTTGTACTAACACATCTTCTACTACTCATCTTGACACTTTAGTTGATCTATCAGCAAGCAAAAGAGTCACAGAAGTCGGCTTTAACTCACTTAGATTGAGTTTCTGAGAGACCGAGTATGGAAGCAAATTTACACTAGCACCAAGATCAAGTAAAGCTTGCTCAATTTTATGATCTCCAATAATACATGAAATTTTAGGACAACTTGGATCCTTATATTTCATTATATTATTGTTTTGAAGAATAACACTTACTTGTTTGGCTAGAATGACCTTCTCTTTCACATTCAATTTTCTTTTCACATTGAACAAATCTTTCAAAAATTTTGCATAAGAAGGTACCTGTTTGATTACATATAGCAAGGGAATGTTGACCTTTACTTGTTTGAAAATTTCAAAGATTTTAGAATTGTGAGTTGGCTTCTTTTGTGTGGCTAATGCTTGACGAAATGGAGGCAAAGGTGGGGATTTTGTTTCTTCCTCGCTAAGTGTTGGTTTGGTAACCTCTTTTTGACCTTTAGAGATCGATTCATCTTTTTTCTCCCACGGTTAAGGAATGTGTTTTTCAACAACCTTACCATTGCGAAGGGTCATGACTGATTTGGCTTGGTCAATATAATGACTGTTTTAGTTGCTCACACTTGAATTAGATTCATCTTTGGGATTTTGCAATGTTTGGAAAGGAAATTTTCGTTTTTCTTGGATGGTAAATGTAGATGCAAATTTTGCAAGAGTGTCTAACAAATTTGCTAATGTTTGAGCAGTTTGACTATTGGAAGTCTCTTGCTTTGTAATGAACGAATGCAATGTTTCTTCAAGGTCCTTTCTAGGAGGAGGAACATAGGTATGATCATGAGAATTTTGAAAATTTTGATGTGTTTGAAAAGGGACTTGTGAAGATTGTGCATGATGGTCATTTTTTCAACTAAAATTCGGATTATTTCTCCAACCGGGATTGTAGGTTTGTGAATATGGATTGTGATTTGGCCTTTCAAAAATGTTCAAGGTGTTGGCTTGTTCATGGAGACATTTCCTAAAAGTAGGCAAAGTTGGGCAATCATTGGTAGGATGGACATTAGCATTTACGAATGTGACAGATAATTTCTTGAACAGAATTCAATTGACCACTCTTTTTCATTTCTAAAGCCTCGACTTTTCTAGCTAGGGATGCATATTTGGCTTTGAGGTCATGGTCTTCCCTAAGGTTGTAAATGCCTCTACTGGATGTCAAGGGTGGGGCTTTACTTGGTACCTCATAGGTGCCGGTAGTGTCCTAACTTTGGGCTTTATCTACTAATGAATCTAGGCAGTCAATTACTTCCTCAAGGTTTTTATCTCTATATTGTCCGTTATACATTAGCTCTACTAGTTGCCTATCTTAAGGTGTTAACCCTTTATAAACATGTGCAACTATTCTCCAAGTTTCAAAACCATGGTAAGGATAAGTATTAAGTAATTCTATATATCTATCCCAACATTGGTAAAGGGCTTTTTCTTGTTTTTGAGTGAAAGTGGTGATTTGTCTTTTAAGAGAATTTTTTCCAAGGGAAGGAAAAAAGTTTTTCAAATATTATTGTTTCATCTCATCCCATAAACTGATGGAACTTGACCTCAAATTATAGCCACGTTCTAGCTTTATCTTATAAAGAAAAAAGAAAAAGCTTTAATCTAATGGTGTTTATGCTAAAATTTGGGTCACCTTAGGAGTTACACACCTCTTCAAAGATTTTTAAATGTGAATATGGGTTCTCCATATCAAGGCCATGAAAGGTAGGTAAAAATCGAATGAAACTCGGTTTGAAATGGAAATGGATTGCATCAGGAAGAGAAACGACACAAGATGGTGCACTAATCCCTACCAGATTCATGTAATCTCTAAGGGTTCACTACAAGAAAAACAGTTTTTTGCGACAAAATTTTTCATCGCAAAAAGTGGCCTTTTGCGACAAAATTATTATTTCATCACAAAAGTTAGCATTTAAAAAAAAAGATATTTTGCGAGGAATTTTTCGTCGCAAAATAAAACCTTTAGCGACGAATATTCATTTCCTCGCTAAAAACTCGAGTGACTAATTAGAGAAGCATTTTTTGCGACAAGATAAAACCTATTGCGACAAACTTTTCATCGCAAAATTTATTACACAAAGACGGGATTTTGTGACAAAAATTTTACAGCAACATGAACATTTTTTGCGACAAAATTATGTTTCTCACGAAAAAAAGACCTTTTGCGACAAAAAATTCCTCACTAAAGGCCATTCTAACGTACGATGCATATATGGCAATACTTGACATTTTGCGACGAAAAATTCCTCGCGAAAAGCCATTTTAATTTACCATGCACACGTAGTAATACTGGACATTTTGCGACAAAAACGTGATTCCTCGCAAAATGCGACCTTTTGCGAGAAATTTTTTGTTGCAAAAGGTCTATTTTTTGCGACAAAAAATTCCTCGCGAAAAGCCATTTTAATTTACCATGCACACGTGGCAATACCGGACATTTTGCGATAAAAACGTGATTCCTCGCAAAATGCTACCTTTCGCGAGGAATTTTTTGTCGCAAAAGGTCTATTTTTTGCGACAAAAAATTCCTCGCAAAAAGCCATTTTATTTTACCATGCACACGTGGCAATAATGGACATTTTGCAACAAAAACGTGATTCCTTGTAAAATGTGACTTTTTGCGAGGAAAATTTTCTCGCAAAATGTGAATTTTAGCGAGGAAAATTTTCTCGCAAAAAGTCACATTTTGCGACAAAAAATTCCTCGCGAAAAGCCATTCTAATTTACCATGCGCACTTGACAATATTGGATATTTTGCGACAAAAAATTGATTCGTCACGAAATGTGACCTTTTGCGACAATAAATTCCTCACAAAAAAGTCAACCTTTTGCAAGAAAAAATTTCTCGCGAAAAGCCCGTCTAACTTATTATGAACACGTGACAATACTGGACATTTTGCGACGAAAATATATATTCCTCGCAAAATATGACCTTTTGCGAGAAAAAATTCCTCGCAAAAAGTTAATTTTTTAAAATTAAAACTTAATAACTTTCCTCTTTTGTTTTCTTCTCTTTGTTCGTGGTCCGTCTAATATATAAGTCTTTGTTTAAAAAATGACAAAAAAAAGAATAAAGAAAGTATTAAAAATCTAATTTGATTTTATATAAATTGACAATTTTTAAATATAGTAGGGTCATTTGGATATTCATACAAATTTTTATTAAAAAAAAAAACCCTTTGTGATTCCATTCATGCTTTTAAATGTGAAAAACTATGAAGATATTCTAAATTTAGTGTTTGTAAGAGATAAATAATTAAAATAAACTATATATATATGTGTGTGTGTGTGTGTGTGTGTATGCGCGCGCGCGTGTGTGCGCGAGTGTGTGTGTGATATGAATCGTTAATAATCTAATAATCAAGCATAAAATTTATTGCTAATTATTTATATATAATCTAATTTATGTGTGATTTATATATGTCTACCTGCTAAATTACAATTATGATAAACTTATTACCATGACTAATTTTTAATTGATGAAAACGAGATTGGAAAAAAAAATCTAACTTCTAAAAGTCTAATTTATTTTTCAACATTTAATTATATGTCAAATAAACATAAATAAATAAATAATTCATAATCATGTAACGTTGCCTATAATTATGTTTTTTTTTTGTTATAAAGTGTATTAATTTAGACAATATATTTCTCTTAGACTTTTAATTTTTATCGTATACCTTTGAGTAAATTGTTGAGATATTTTAAACAATTGTTAGAATTTATTTTAAGCGAGATAAATAATTAAAATGAACTCTATAACAAAAAATAAATATATGGCAAAAACTAATTTTCAATTCGTAATACATATGATACTTGTAACATATGTATATGTATATATGTCTAATAATTAAATTACTTATATGAAAAAAATATTTTTTATAATTGTAAAAAATATTTTTAATAATTGTTATTTTTATAAAAAAATGGATAATTAATTTAAAGGCATTCTATACTTGAAAATAAATGCAATTTTGTTACATTTTTATATAATTATAATATGAATAAGTAATCATTTACTAATCAAATTAGAAAAGTTTATTTTCAATTTCTTATAATAACAAATATGACATATAGATATCTAATTATTAAATTACAACTATTACAAACTTATGGTTTGCATTTGTCAAGATATTTTAAATATTAATTGTTAGTATTTGTAAAATGAATAAATAATAAAAAAATATTCACTAAAAGTAAATGCATTTGTTACATAATAATTATAATATGAATATTTGATCATTTATTTATTAAAGTATTAAAAACTTATTTTCAATAGCTCGCACATGACAATTATGTCATATGTATAGATGTTTAAGCATTATACATTTATTAATGATAGTTGACTTGTGTGCATTTTATTAACACTTTAATACATATGAAAATTATGACATACGTTTATATGTTAATAATTAAATTACCTCCATCACAAATTAATTTTTTAAATTTGTAAAACATATTTTTAGTGTTTTTAAAAGAAATAGATAATTAAAATAAATTATAGCTAAAATGAATAGAATCTTTTTGTTACATATATGATTATAATATCAATAACTAATTATTTATTGATCACTAAAGAAATTTTTTTTTGTAATTCCTCATATAACAACTATGACATATGTATAAATATCTAACTATTATTTACATTTGTTAAATAATTCTTGAGTTGTTGTACCTATTTTATTAACATTTTAATACTAAATAAAAAATAATTAAATACCATATAATGTTTTATATTTCTATTGTATATGGTTGTTATATTATTTATTAATTTGTCATCAAATTATTTAATACCAATCCAATATTATATAAATTTAATTATGGATGGAAATTTAATTAATAAATAAACTTATAATTATCCAAGTCTAAGTATAGTTTATTTAAATATTTTTAATTTTAGATTTAGATTTTAATTTTAATATTTTTTTAAAGACTTATAGTGACAAAAATTTTGTCACAAAAGATTAGCATTTTGTCGCTAAAGATTAGCATTTTAGACTTTTGGCGATCACTTTAAAATTCCTCGCAAAATGGGGTCTTTTGCGAGGAAAATTTAAATTCAAATTCGTCGCAAAAACTAAATTTTAGGCGGACTTTTTCTCACCTATTAAATTTCAAATTTTTTACACCTTTAGCTACAAAAACTTTTTTCAATAGCTCGCACATGATAGTTATGCCGTATGTATAGATGTCTAACTATTTTACATTTGTTAATGATTGTTGACTTGTATGTATTTTGTTAACACTTTTATCCTCAATTAAATTAAAACTAACTAAATACCATGCAATAATTTTATATATCTAATATATGTGGTTAATACATGATTAATTAATTGACATTAAATTATTTAATATTAACCTAATATTAAATAAATTTAATTATGTTGGATAAATTTATTTAATTACTAAATAAATTTATAATTATCAAAGTCCAAGTATGATTAATTTCAAAATCTTCTTAGTTTTTTATTATAATTTTCACATTTGTATACTTTTTATGACAAATAAAAGAGTTTTTAACATTTTTTTTAAGATTTTTAGTGAGGAATTTTCGTCGCAAAAATATTAATATTTTGTCGCAATATATGATGTTTTGCGATAATTTAATTTCATCGCAAAATGAGGTTTTTTGTGACGAAATACGAATTTATATTCGTCGCAAGAAATAAAATTTAGGCGGACTTACTCCCGCTTGAGAATTTTGAAAATTTCAAGTTCTTTAGCGATGAAAAATTTGTAGCTAAAGATCAAAATTTTTGTCGCAAAATGAAATTTGGGCGGACTTTTTCCCGCTCTTGAAATTTCAAAATTTTGAAACTCTTTCTCGACAAAAATTTTGTCGCAAAAAAAATTTTTGGCGAACTTTTTCCCGCTTTGATTTTTTTATAATTTTAAAAACTATTTCGCAACAAAATTTTCGTCGCTAAAGGTTAAAATTTCGTCACAAAATATCCAACTTTTTTATATATACATGGGTTAATTTTTTGGATCGTTTCATTTTCTTCTATCACTTTCAATTCTCTACTCCTTTTCTTTTCCCAACATTTGGTAAATACTTTTACTCTTTCTTTTACTTTTGTGTTGTAATATATTTTCTTTAATAGTTTAATATATTTTTATTTATTTTATAATTTGATTGATATTATTGTCTTTTGTTTGATAGGTTTTTTTGAAGATGGAATACAACTCAACATTCTCAACATTCTCAAATTCTTTGCTTCTTCAACATTGTTTTTTTCATAAACTCATTTTTTATGCTTTAATTATTACTTAACATTTTATTTTTATTTTTTTGTTTTTAATAGGTATTTTTGAAGATGGGTTGTACTTGAAGATTTGAGGATTCATACAAAGTCAACAACAAAAGAATTTTTGGAGGATGAAGTTTTGTATTTTTCTTTCTCTTTTTTGTATTTTTTTTTAATTTTGCTATGTACAAAGGTTGATATTTTGTAAAAATATATTGTGATAACTTTTTTGTAATTTGTTGTTAATTAATGAAATTATTAATATAAATAATTAAGTTGTGTAATGAGACATGTCATTTATTCTAAAATTTATAACTAATTAAAAAATAAAATCTGTAAATTCTTAAAAAATAATCAATTTTCGAGTAAAAAATTTATTGCGACGAATTTTTTGTCGCTAAAGGTAGTATTTAGCGAGAAAAAATTGGTCGCAATAAACTTTTTTAACTAAAATAATTTTATTAAAAAATGAGTTGTTTTCTAACAATTTGCGACAATATTGGAATTCATCGCAAAATATACTCTTTTGCGACAATTTTTATTTTGTCGCAAAAAGTTGACGTTATGTGATCTTTTTTGTGACAAAATATTTGTCGCAAAATACAACTTTTTGCGAGAAAAATTTTGTCGCAAAAAGACTTTTTGCGAGGAATTCCAGAATCGTCGCAAAAAAACCTATTGCGACTCACATATTGCGACTGGAGCGCGACGAATTTATTTTTGTCGCAAAAACTTATTGCGACGAAAAATTTCGTCGCAAAAAGTCAATTTTCCCGTAGTGGTTCTTGGTTAGTTTTGGTCATTTTGTTAGGAATAATTGTCCCCCTCATCTGTGAACCTTTCCACTTGATTGTCAACCATGTTTTCTAGAGAAGATGGTGTTTTTCTAACAAGTCTACCACTAGATGTGCGTGACCAAATTTTCATGCAAATTTAAAAGAGAAAAGAACAGAAAAGATGAACACACGACAAAGAAAAAAATTAAGATCTAAAATGAGAAAAGAGAATACTTACAATTTTCCATGTCAAATTTTACCATCCCCGACAAAAAAACTTGACACATCCAACAAAGGATTACCTCCCAAGTATAGGAGTGCCGAAGTAATAAACCCAGCAAGACCGGGGTCGATCCACGAGGAAGGGGATTTAGCGGTACAAACTAAAGGACAAGAAATATAATATGAATAATTAAAATAAATAACAAGATGATATTAGCATATAAAAGTAAAGATAGTAGGCGGTACAACTGACCATTCAAATGTAAAACAAAAATAGAAGGTGGTAAAACCATCCGTAGAAATGAAAGGCAAAATCTACCATAGTAAATGAAAGAACAAGTTCATAAGCAATAAACGAGAATAATTAAAATACATAAGTAAGAAAAATTGACACAATAATAATGAAAGCTAAGATTAGGGAATCCACTCTTGATATATCAAATAAGAATAGATTACCCAATTACAACTCAATTGGAATCCACACATCAAGGAGGTTCCAATCAAAAGATATGTCATTTAAGCCCTTTTTAGTTATATAAATTATATTTGTTTCGTTGCCAATATTTATACCACTTCTTGTAAATGGGTTCAAGCATCCAATGTGTCAATCACCATATGTCTACAACAAATCAAGGTTCCTAACTAGACTTGTGTTGGCGAGGAAGAACCATACAACGTCTAGAAAGGATCCAAGCATTTAATATGTCAAGGATTGTCTACAATGGATCAAGACCTCTACTTTACGAGTGGTGTTAAGATTGATTAGGGAAATAAATATAAAACATATAAAATAAAAAACTCAAGATTATGATTTTCAAGCACATATTAAAGGGTTAGAGAATCCTCATTCTCATACCAAGGGTTTCACCCTTTCAACTTAGCAAAAGAGAATTTAGCAAGACTTTATGAAAGAAAGAAAACAAATTACAAGAAAAAAAGATTTATTAATAACATTAAGAGAACAAAACACAAGAAAAAAACACAATTATAAGGGATCCCAACCAAAGCTAAGATGTTCTAATGGGTCACAATGCACCTTTATTTATAGATACATTCAGGGGCAAACTTGTCAAATTACAAAGGGATAATTGTAAAATATCTTATTGACAATTTGGATCATCATGTGCACCGATTTTGACCACTGATTTCAGTGTCAAAATATTTAGAATTTTGATACACATGTCCCATGAAAGTTATAGATATTTCTCTCAACTTTCTAGAACATCTTAAGTCATACGATTTGGATACGTATATCAAGAAATATGATCAAAATACGAAGGCATCGTCAGGCTGGGCTGAAACTACAGATGGGTTCACTCCAAGCCCATTTTTGGTCCACTAAAAGCCCGATTCATGATGCTTGTGAAATGCAATCTTGTAAATGATTTAATTATCTTTCTAACAAATCTAGATTTGCACTATTCTGATCTATAAATAGAAAGTTTTGCCCGTTTTATCGAACCTACAACAAAAACTGAAATTAAGATGAAGCTAATTCCAAAGATGGAAAGACTGCAAATATGCATAAGTTGAGGAATTTAATGACACTATTTTTGTACTATGATGAATTAAGCTCTTGTTAAACATACACATTTAAGCGTTCATCACCTTGAAACTTTAACAAAATTCTATTTGGACGAGTTAGCTATATAATATGTCATCAGAGGATTTAGCTTTAAAATATTTTAAAGGATTATCTATAAATTACTTTAAAGTACATGGCATTGTCCACAGTGCAGACCGATATAGTGCCTATTTAGGTTCACCACTGGAATATACGTCGAGGTTTCCAACCCATATACCTTGAATGTTTGAATAAAATTTTGTAAATTGTTTTAAATAGTTTTAAATTAGAATATATATTACTTCAAGAATATAATATTAACATTGAATTCAATATTTTCCCTCAAATTTTTGAAATAGCAAGTAAATTGGACATTAAACAATTGTTCAATTCACCTAACAACAAAGTCATGCATTGGCTTTGTAAAAACCAGTTCATTTCTAACCCAATATTCAACAATAGTAATCTAATTTAATTCAAGATAGAAAATTCAACATTGCCAAAGTAATAATTGCGTGCAAATTCAGGTAAATAACAAAAATAAAACATACATTTAAGGCATGTTACTCAACTGGATATTAACACAAGATAAAAAGTTCAACATTCTAAAAGCAACTTTGAGAGTTGTTCCATTAAAACTATATATTAGCCATCAATCACTATGACCCGATAAATACTTTATAGTAGAAATGTACAAATGTAGTAGGGAAAGACATCAATTTAATATCAAAATAATATATTAACATTCGTAGTTTTAGGAATACAAATGTAAGCCATGGTAAGCAAGGAAAGGTCAGAACTAATCTTTTTAAGCAAAATGGAATCTACAACCATGTTTATAAGATGCTTCATCTTCGAGAACCTACGTCAAATTAATGTAGTTTATTAAATTGGAACTGATACTATAGGACATATTTTTGAATAACAACAATGTATTAGGAATCATTTTAACATAACAACTAAAAAATATGCAGTTGTATGGGTAGCATTATCAGATGGGTTTCTTTCCGTATACACTAGAAGCAAATGAGTTAAATGATCAACTTACTACTTCTCTAAGTAGTAGATAATTAATGATCCATATTCACATTCACATTTTGAAACAAATTTCATACGTGTCAGCAAGCTGTATATTAAAAATATTGGGCTTAATGTGCGAAAAAGCACCTTATAGAAAAAAAAAACAAATTCAGACTGACTTGAGGCACCATAATTTAGAGAAAGAAAAAGAGAAATCAAAATAGCTTTCATTCAGATTAATAACCTAAAAAATAACATATTTAATTTGTTGTTTAATTTCAACTGTTGAATGCTATTCTTACTTCTTTAATCATGCAATAATACTTGTAATTATTTTTGCTGTAGAATCTATTAATCTACATCTAATTGTTTCATATGGCAAGCATTATGGTATGTCCAGAAGATAATCGAATACCTATATATCAATCTCTATAATCTTTTCAAGAATTGAACTAGAGAATGCAAATAAGACATCATTTTCCAAAGGTGACAAAAGGGGCTCTTTATAAAATTCCTACATTCCTTTGAGTTTATATACACTTCCCCAAACTTTATCAAGCATGCAGTTCTAATTCAAATATACTCTACAAGTATACAAGCCAAGTAAATAGCCAAAAGTATGAATTTTTTAAGTTATATAATTGAACATGAATAATTCCCCAAAATCCAAAATAACACTTGTCTATTTTAAGAAATTTAAGATAGCCAAAAAACCCTCAAAACTTTATGTCCAATTCTAAAGCACAATCATAGAGCAACCATAGATTACAGAACTAAATTTCCTCACTATAGAATAAAATAGCATCAACAAAACAAAAATCAAGGTTTGATATATACAAAAATGTACTTGAATAAGCTTCTGCACAATTGGATCTGCACCCAGCTTCGGAGAAGACAAAGAAGAGCTACTTTTCTCAGCCTCACTTTCCTTGAACTTCTCTTCCTCTTTCCCCAACTCCAACCACTGTTTCCATGGAAAATCTAGCACATGCAACTCAAATACATAAACTAAAAAAGCACCAAAAAAAGAGGAAAAAAGGAGGAAAAAAATGATGTTTTCCTGTAAAACCTATGAATCATGAGTCAAATCTAATCAGCTCAACTTAACAAACCAATAAACAGATTTATGCAAAAATTAAAACATAAATAAAAAATCTTTTTTTTCATCTTTGAAACCACATAATACCACCTTATTAGATACATCAAAATAAAAAACGGATTCAAATTTACTTTCCAAAAAATTAAAGAATCAAATATTATACAACCAAGTACTATAAATTGATTAATTGCCCATGTCAAATAAGAAAATCTATGCTTGACAATAAATAATGAATACTCACAAGGGATTTGGGGAAGATCTCTGAAGGCAACTTTTTGAGTTAGGACATTGAGCTGAGCCACAACGGAGGATGGTGGAGTCGTGGAGGCTAGCTACAACAGAGGATGTCCAGAACTTGTAAGAGAGTCGCAAGTGCTGAAGGTGAATGTACCAAGGGGTGGAGGCGAAAGCCAGTGATGGCGGAGTGGAGGAGGGCCTGCAAGTGGTGATAATGGAGTGGAGAAGGTTTACGAATTATGGGTTTAGGTTTAAGAGATTAAGCTTAGGGCTAATGAAGGTGAATTTTGTTTTCGTTATATACTATTGTTAAATTATAGGAAATCCACATCTATTAATAATCAATTTTATTAATCTAGTCAAGACAAATGAACACGTTTAAAATGATTAACGAACTAACCTGATTCACTCAACAATTTAAAAATCCTCTTTCAATGATCTGTTTATATATTCTTGAAAGTCAAATCAATTTGGTGTGGCTTTATAGTGCTAAGTTTTTTTTTTTTTTAAAAAAAAAGCTAAGTGTACCTGAAAAATATATGAATACACTAATATTCAAGGAGCTTAACATACACTTTAAAATTGAAAAAATACTAATAATATAAAATAAATCCCTGTTATCACGACTAAATATTTATTCAATTCAATTTAACCAATAAATTAATTTAATTCAATTTAACCACCAAAATAATTTATTTAATTTAATCAGTTAATTCAAAACAATTTAATCAAGAAATTAAATTTGCATCTTTTCAGTTAAGTTTCACAAAAAAGTGGGTATCAAAAAAGAAAGGACACTTTCAGATGGAACATCTTTCAATTAATTAATTAATGCTTCAAAAAAAGCATTGATTACCTTAAAACTTAAGCAAAACGACATTTAGTGTGCTAGTTGCAGGGTGGTAGGCCCTTCTATAAGTTATAAAAAACTTGTGGTTCACATGGGGGGGCCACAAATGCAATTAAAAAAAGAATAATTACCATCCTGGATCCTACTATAAATTATGTGTATTATATAGCTTGTTGTTAACAAATAACCATAACTATTGCACCAAGGACAAGAACATGTGTATAAGCACTTTGAAACTAATTATAAACCAATGAATTTGCTTCAAGCAGACCCAAAAGCTAATGAACTAATTATAATTGTTCATGTGCATGCAAACCCAAAAGCTAAAAGTAACAAAGATTAAATCATAAGCAGCAACAGATGTAATATTAAATCAATTAAATCCCAAGATAAAAATATTATTCAAGTGGAATCCCAAAATTGATGCAACGGGCTGCAAAGGAAAATGTTCAATAAAAAATCTGTGTTTAATCCCCAATTATGTAGATGCTCAAAGACATGAAAACTCTACAGTCAATAAGTTATGCTCCATATCAAGATGGAATTCATGTACTATATTTTTGTGCCACATATACAAGAAGCCATAAAATTTGCAGACGATTAAATGTAGAACAAGTGAAACTTATGGTGCTTTTTTAAATGAAATAAGGTATAGAGTCAACATAGGCATTCTTTCCAATACAAACAGCTTACATTGATCATTTGGTGGAAGCCTCTAAAGATGACGTAAACATTGATATTATTAGTCTTCAGGTTCTTGACCAATTCATCTAAGCCAGGAGAAAGCCTTAAGATTAAAGAAGAAATATTTTAACAGTCCTAAACACTTATAATATTGCAATTATGTTAACCAAACAAGAAAAAAGAAAAAAAGATGCTACATTAAGATCTGCAATGAGAACAAAACATCATATTCTAACTTGAGTCTTAATAGCATATAACCAAAATAATCAAAAGTAGAAATCATACTTTGGAGACCTCTTCTTAAGAAAATCTTGAGCTTGGAATAATGAAGACTTAAATTTAATAGTTTCTTATCATAAAAATAAAATTACTAAACAGAGTATACAAGAAGAAGAAGAAGAAGAATATATACCCACAAGTCTCATAAAAGAACTAAGGAACCAAGGATCCACATAAGCAACAAGCTCCAACAACAAATTCTAATGGAAGAACCAAATGGGCCGGTTGACTTATCAGTTTACTTTTCCTTTATTCTTAAAAACTGACAAAGTTTATGTTTCCTTTGTTAAGTCACTTTCCAAGCCCTTAGTAGTATGAGTACTCAAGGGTCTACAATTCTATTGAAAAGGATTAACTTAGCCATTTTAATAAACACATTGTTTTGCATGCAACCATTACACAACACTACTCAAAACTTGCACAATCAAAGCATATATTAAATACTTTTTTATATAATAAGGTTGTAGCAAATATCATTACAACTTTATTTCAATTTGACAACATGAATAAGATAAATTAGATAAATTCTATAATTGCAAACAAATTTATACGAATCAAACTACAAAATCAGCTCCCTGCCTAAATAACATTTTCAACTCAATCTAAATCACATACAACTGCTCAACTCACAAAAAACCTAACTTTAATCATGTTTATTTTTTCATGTTCAATTCTAGATTTATTTATTTTCTTTTAGTCTCAAAAGCACACAACAAACATCCATTCAACCCAATCTAGGTGGAGCCTCGATTGTATATATAATAACTAGAAGTTGGACTCTACCCTCAACTACAATTTAGAACTTTTCATGGTCGTGTATACAAAAAAGAAGTTGATGAATTTGATTCCAATCACAAGCAAATAAACGTGATAGATAATACATTTATTATTATAATAATAATATAAATAACATTAAGCTAGGATTTCAAAGAGCTCGATTAAACAATCATTTCCAAAGTAAAAATTGGAAATGGTGAATTTCTTTCAGTCAAAGGGAAAGGAACTGTGGCTATAGAAAGCTTAACAGGTTTGAAGCATATTACTGGAGTTCTATATGTGCCTCATATTGACTAGAACCTGCTTAGTGTCGGGCAGTTGATTGAAAAAGGCATTGAAGTCATATTTGAAAACAAATGGTGCTTGATCAAAGACGCGAAAGGTAGAGATGTATTCAAGGTGAAAATGAAAGCAAAAAGCTTTATTTTAAATCTATTGGAGGAGGAGCAAATAGCATTTTCCAGCACTATAAACAGTGTCGAATTATGGCATACAAGGCTCCGGCATTTCCACCATGATGGATTACTATATATGCAGAGACATAATTTGGTGAAAGGTGTTCCTTTATTGGAAGACAAGCTAGCTAATTGTGTGGCTTGTCAATATGGCAAACAAGCTAGAAATCCCTTCCCTCAATGACACATCCAAAAATAGGATTTTCTCCCAAGTACAGGAGTGTCAAAGTAATAAACCCGGTAAAACCGGAGTCAATCCACGAGGAAGGGTATTTAGCGCTACAAATGAAAAGTAGACAAATATGATATGAATAATTTAAATGAATAAAAATATGATATTAACAAATAAAAGTAAAGATGGTAGGCGGTACCACCGACCATTAAAATGAAAAATAAAAAAAAGGTTGTAAAACGATTCATGGAAGTAGGCGGTAAAACCTACCACAGCAAATAAAAAAACATGTTCATAAACAAAAAACAAGAATACTTAAATTATACAAGTAAGAGGAATTAACACAATAATAATGAAAGCTAAGATTAGGGGATCTATCCTTGCGGGGATCTATCCTTGACAATTCAAATAAGGATTAATAATCCAATTATAACTCAATTGGAGTCCACACATCAAGGAGGTTCCAATCGGAGGGTATGTCATTTAAGCCTATTTTAGTTATACAAATTATATTTGTTTCATTACCAATATTTATACCACTTCTTGTAAATGGGTTCAAGCATCCAATGTGCCAATCAACATATGTCTACAACAAATCAAGGTTCCTAACTAGACTTGTATTTGTAAGGAAGAACCATACAACATCTAGAAAGGATCCAAGCATTTGATGTGCCAAGGATTGTCTACAATGGATCAAGATCTCCACTTTGCGAGTAGTGTCAAGATTGATTAGGGAAATAAATATAAATCATATAAAATAAATAACAAAAAATTATAATTATTAAGCACATATCAGAGGGTTAGAAAATCTTTATTCTCATATCAAGGGTTTCACCCTTTCACCTTAGCAAAACATTATGAAAGAAAGAAAACAAATTGCAAGAAAAAGAGAATTTATTAACAACATTAAAAGAACAAAACACAAGAGAGAAAAACACAATAATAAGAGATCCGAACCAAAACCAAGATGCTCGAATGGATCACAAGGCAACTCTATTTATAGATACATTCAGGGGCAAACTTGTCAAATTACAAAGGGATAATTATAAAATATCTTGTTGACAATTTGGATCATCATGTGCACCAAATTTGTCCGCCGATTTCAGACAAACATCAAAACCACACAAAAACATAAAAATACCAAGGATTATAGCAAAGAAACATAGATGAATTGATATGAAAATGATACATAAATAGACACCTATCAAATTCCCCAACACTTAAACATTGCTAGTCCTCGAGCAACTACGACGATATGAAACAAAACTAAATCGAAACATATTCAAAGAAAAAAATTAAAACACACATGTTTTAGCTTGCAAATAGGCCTCAAAGATTATACTTAAGTATAACCCAAAGAAAACTTCAAAATAATGCACTTGATCAAGAATCTCATTACAAAGATTAGTTTCGCTCTACTTCAATTCCTCTAGTGTGTGTGTGCAGAGCCATTCTCACCTAATAATTTGTAACCCGGATGAGTTTATGCATAAAAATGAATCATATTTAATAGTGAAGATGTGCGTATAAATGAACTCCATATGCTTGCTTTTCAAGTCACTCTCCACTAATGTAGACAAGCACAACACTAAGGATCAAGTAGGGCTTTATTAAGCTTGTAACGTTTGGCTTGGGTGAAGGTATGATAAAGGATAATAATTTGGCTCAAATCACCCACAAACACATAAATCATTCAAGACTATGTAGAGCTCAACCCTATAACACAATTTTATTTCAATTCACCAATTTACTCCCCCAAACTTATTTAGAACACTCAATCTTTTTTTTTTTTTTTTGCAGAAAACAAAAGAAAACTACACCCCCACACGTTGTTGTTTCATTCTTTTTAAGAACATTAAGGGTATAGATCTCTTATTCTTCTTCTTTTGTTCTTTTTTTTTCTTTTTTTTCTTCTTTTGTTCTTTTTTTTTATTACACTTCCCCTCCCCCACACTTAAACAACACATTGTCCTCAATGTGTAAGTACGTGGACGATAAGTACAGATTGACTTTTTTTTCTTTTTTCTTTTTTTACAAACACAATAGAACTCACTTGCATTGCTCATGACACATCCCAACCTCCTCTAACTTTCAAAACCATAACATAGCTCAAAATTTAATTATGAATGATCTACATGCTCATAGGTAAGGGATAAACTGTTTGGAACAAATTCATTTTAGGTTAGGAAATCTTTTAGTGAGTTAACAAAGAAAAAGGCTTATAGAGGCTCAAAGGGGTAACTAGGGATCAATTTCTATCAAGGTTGGCTATTAAGGCTCAAACGGTCTAAAGATGACCATCAAACAAGTTCTAGAATTCATTGAAATCTGAAGAAACATTTAAATTACATAAACTTTCTCTAAGTGAACAAATAACTCAATGATAATAGCTCAGTGCTCAATGTTGCGCAAGGAATCAAAAGCAAAGCGAAAACCAATAAACATTTCAAGCACACAGATCCATGCATCATTTATCATTTTTCAAGAGTTATTAGGGATAAAGACAAAAGCACACAACAACTCTAAATTACACAAAACTAAACTTACTCATAAAATAACAAAGTCCAACAAGCCAGCAAACAAAAACAAGTCAGTTAGAATGGGTCTAAAAAGTTTAGAAGTTAGCCTCCTTATTCAGCCATTATGGATTAAAGAAATCCAGAATGCGTTTCAAGAGAACTTGAACTTTTTAAGCCACCACTCTAAAAGCCAAGATTAGAAAATATTACCTGGTGTGAAAAAAATAACCTGAAAAAAAAACTCAAAAGAAATGACATGAAAAATCTCAAATAAACACACTAAAAAGAAAGTAAACAAAAACGAAGCAAACAATAGATAGAGATTACAGATGGAGCGTTAAATCCAGTCTACGCCTTTTATTGCCTTCTCCAAACCAATCTATCCGAGCCGTTGTTGGATCAGGCGAATAGACGAATTCTTAGAGTTTATCAATTAACTCCCTTGCAGTTGAAGCTGTAACCAGGATTTGCCTCGCCAACGGTGAGATGAAGTTTTTTTTTCTACAGCTTGATCAAGAAAGGACAACAAACCATCAAAAAAATTATTGACATTTAACAAACCAATGGATTTCCGATGGATGTTTAGCTGTGCCCAATAGGTGATTTGAAATATCTCCTCTAATGTACCATAACCACCAGGCAAAGCTATAAATGTATCGGACTTAACAACCATATGTGAAATACGCTCATGCATGCTAGAGACCTGTAACTCTTCCCCGATTGTGTTGCCTACGATATCTCGTACATCTAATGGTTTAGGGATAATGCCGAGAACTTTGCTCCCTCCTAGGGATGCAGCTGTCGACACACACCCCATTAACCCAAGACTACCCCCTCCATAAATCAAATGAATACCCCTCACAGCTAATGTCCTACCAAGATCAAGAGCTACTGTTGTAAACTCTCCATCTTTACCAAATTGCGATCCGCAAAATACGCATATATTGCGGAATCGCCGAATTGGTGTTTTCTCCATTTCTACAAGTGCTCTAATCTTGTGTATGATACGTTAGATATTATGCTTTTCAATGCAAGACAGGTTATGGAATGACATATGAAAATATGCAGAATGTATATATACACCCATAAAACTCTCAAATTTTGACACATGGGGACATACTTTCGGTGGGGGTTGCTCGATGCAGATTTATCGCCCCAAGATTTGAAAAAATGAGATATGCTTTCGGCAGGGTTTGACAAAACCTACACACTTGTCTCCCACGTGAAGCATGAAAAATGGAAATATACTTTCGGTGGGGTTTGACAAAACCGCCACACTTGTCTCCCACGTGAAGCATGAAAAATAGAGATATACTTTCGACGGAGGTTGACAAAACCTCCACCTTGTCTCCCACGTGTGCTTATGTCATGGGGTAGTCATATGGTTTGTCAAAAAGAAAACTTGAAATTAAAACAAACAAAATCAACAAACAACAACAACAAAAAAACAATATTGATAATCAGATCAAACGAAACAAGAAAGAAATAAAATTCGACAACAACAACACACCTTCAAATATACAAGTAGTTGTGATTGTGGCTCACATCTTCCTCTGGTTTTACGTCCAGTAACGGCTGAAACGCCTTCTATGAGTCGGGGATTTGCTTCCCATCCATTTTTCTTATAAACTGGCAAACAGGGTCGTTTTTAGTCAGATTCCCTAGACTATAACACTGCAATTCATCATGAAATTATGTCCATAGATTAAGCAATTCACGCTGAACAAGTCCACAAGAATGTGACTCAAGAGTTAATAAAACATTATCCAGCGACTCATTACTCAGACCATTCTTAATAAATGAGAGTTTCTCTTCTCTATTCCTGGACACAAATCCTAATGAACGACAAGTCTGGTTACAATTCCATCTAGCACATTTATAACATACTTGTAACCATTTCGATCTTCGCCTCTTGGCGTAGTAGCTCTTTCCTAGACCAGGCATGTATTTTGCGAGATTAATGTCCAGTTCACCGGACAATCTTACCTTGGCTTCGATAAGCCATCGGATATCAGCAGGCACATTTAGGAGCATCAACGCCCAAAGTCTAGTCATCCGTACTTTATAAATTTTAAACACAGCATTTTGAGGAAGTGAAGGAAAATATTTACGAAAGTTCGACAGAAAGATATCGGCATCCATTGAAGAGAAGAAAAGGAGAGATATTACCGATAATGCGATTGAGTCTGTTCTTCTCCAAGATGTGCACGTTTCAAACCTTCGGGCAATGGCTTCAGCTTCCGTTTAGATGTTTCCTCGAGCTGTTGCACAAATGAGCTCAAAGCACGAAAAAATCAAATTAAACAAAGAAACGAAAAGAAAACAAAATAAAATAAAGACACATAAAAGAAATAAAAACACAATAGCAAACAAAAGTAAAAAATAAACAAAGAAACAAATGAGATAGATGGCAAAGAGAGATAAAACCTGATCAATTACGTTCGATAAAGCATATGAGAGGAATCTCCTCGAGACACAAAAATTGATCATCATTACCTTCTTTTCTTCTTTTCTTTTTATTTATTTTTCAAAAACATTGGGTTGCCTCCCAATAAGCGCTTGGTTTAACATCCTCAGCCTGATGTTATCTGCCCTCGCCCATCAAGATAAGTTGGCTCGTAGAGAGGTACCTCATCGATGTCCTGCATCACTGAATTCTCATAGTAAGGCTTCAACCTATGCCCATTCACCTTGAATACTTTGTCCGTTTTTAAGCTCTTGATTTCCATTGAACCATGAGAAAAAACATTAGTAATAACAAAAAGTCCAACCCATCGAGATTGTAATTTACCTGGAAATAACTTGAGGCGAGAATGAAATAAAAGAACTTTCTGTCCCACTTCAAAATTCTTCCTGGAGATCATTTTATCATGAAATGCCTTAGTTCTCTCCTTGTGAATTCCTGGAATTCTTATACGCATCATTTCTAATTTCTTCCATTCCTTGCAGTTGAAGCTTCCTTTGTTTCTCCAAGCATCCATCTCCATGTTACAAAGCTTACTGCCCACCCTGCTTTATGTTCCGAGCTCCACTGAAGGTGGCATGGCCTTACCATGACTACCTATACGGAGACATACGCAATAGGGGGTCTTGCACACACAAGCAGTCCGAGTATGCCAAGTGCTCATTCAATCGTAGGCTCCAATCTTTTTCGGTTCGGATTCCTGTCTTCTTAGAGAATGGCCTTTAGACTTCTCGATTTGAAACTTCAACTTGACCACTAGTTTGTGGATGATATGCGGTAGACACCTTGTGAGTGATGTTGTATTTCTTGAGCAAGGCTTCAAATGATTTGTTGCAGAAGTTTGTCCCTCTGTCACTAATCATGGCTCTTGGTGTTCCAAATCTCGCAAAAATGTTAGATTTCACAAAATCTACAACAACTTTAGAATCATTAGTTCTCGTAGCTTTTGCTTCCACCCATTTAGAAACATAATCCACAGCAAGTATAATGTAAACATTACCAAAAGATGAAGGAAAAGGACCCATGAAATCAATACCCCACACATCAAAAATCTCAACAACAAGTATAGGGGTTTGTGGCATTTGATTTTTGGTACTTAAATTACCTGTCCTTTGACAACGGTCACAAGCTTTGCAAAATAGATATGCATCTTTGAACAATGATGGCCAGTAGAATCCACAATCAAGAACTTTCAGGGCTGTTCTTTTTGGTCCAAAGTGACAGCCACATGCATAAGAATGACAGAAGGTCAAAATTGAATTAAATTCAGATTCAGAAACACACCTTCTTATCACTTGATCAGAACAATGCTTCCATAAGTATGGATCATTCCATATGTAATATTTGGCAATGTTTTTGATCTTGTCTCTTTGAGCTCGAGTCAAGTCATGTGGTAGCTTCTTGGTAACTAAGTAATTAACAATATCCGCATACCAAGGGGCTGCTACATGTAGAGACAGCAATTGTTCATCCGGAAAACTTTCTTTAATGGCAGTACATCCTCGTCATGGACAATGCGACTGAGATGGTCTGCAACTAAGTTTTCACTTCCCTTCTTATCTTTGATCTCCAAGTCAAATTCCTGTAAAAGGAGTATCCACCTGATAAGCCTTGGTTTGGCATCTTTCTTTGTGAGCAAGTACCTCAAAGCTGCATGATCAGAATAAACGGTTACTTTAGTACCAATCAACTAAGATCGAAACTTTTCTAAAGCAAAAATAACCGCTAGCAGCTCTTTCTCAGTGGTAGAATAGAATAATTCAAGTTTGAAGCCATCATTCTAAAGTTCCGAGATTCCCGTAATAAATGGCATGTTGCGAACTCTGCCAATTTCTTTGACCCAAAAGGACACCCACCGAGCCCATAATCACCTGCATCACACAGATCTCGAATGGATGATTCCAATTCGGAGATTGGATTACTGGAGCCGAAGTCAAGAGTTCCTTCAGTTTCTCAAATGCCTCTTTGCATTTCTCATCAAATTCAAAGGCCACATCATTCTGTAATAATCTGCATAGGGGCAATGCTATCTTCGAGAAATCTTTGATGAATCTACGATAAAAACCTGCATGACCAAGAAACGACCGAATATCCCGCACACTTGTGGGAGGTGGTAAGGAACATATAAGATCTATCTTGGATTTTTCAACCTCTATACCCTTAGCAGAAATAACATGTCCCAAAACTATACCCTGATCTACCATAAAATGACATTTCTCCCAATTCAGAACAAGGTTAGTTTCTATACATCTTTGAAGTATAAGGGTAAGGTTGTCAAGGCATTTATCAAAGAATCACCAAAAACACTAAAGTCATCCATAAATACCTCAATAATGTTCTCAACATAATAAGAGAAAATACTTACCATACACCTTGGAAAGTAGGCAGGGGCATTGCAAAGACTCCCGAAGGCATGCCGTTCGATACGCAAATGTACCAAGATGCAGCATGCTAAATGTAGTTTTCTCTTGATCTTCAGGGGCAATGTAATTGTATTATATCCTGAATAGCCATCAAGAAAACAATAATGAGCATGACCTGCTAACTCTCTCCAGCCAGTTGTTTGATCAATATGAATGCCAAAAAGGAAGTGCATCCTTGCGAGCTTGCAGAATTGAGCCTTTCGATAATCACAATACAAACTCGCCACCCGGTTTGGATCCTCTACGAGTGAGGAAACTAGCTCTAATTATTGATTGTCATTCTTAACCACCGTAACACCAGATTTTTTTGGAACGACTTGGACTGGACTTACCCACTTGCTATCCGAAATTGGATAAATCACACCCACATCTCACAATTTCAGGATTTCTTTCTTGACAACTTCCATCATTGGAGGATTCAACCTCTGCTGTGCTTCTCGAGTGGGCTTGGATCCTTCTTCTAATAAGATACGATGCATGCATATGGCTGGGCTAATACCTTTGATGTCAGCAATTGTCCACCCAATGGCTGTTTTGTGATCTCGAAGCACTCGAATGAGTTTCTCTTCTTGTAATGGTGTAAGGCCCTTGGCTATTATGACTGGCCAAGTATCCTTCTCACCCAAGAATACATACTTCAAATGTTCTGGAAGAGGCTTAAGCTCCAAGGTAGGGGCTTTCATCACAGAAGGAAGAATTTTCTAATTAGATAAAGGCAATTCAATGTATGAAACATCATACCTGTTTGTGGTGATAGTTATAGTCTCATCCAAGCTTGCCACAACTTCCTCCACTTCTTTAGACACATGTATCAATTTCCTGGTCTTTGGAATTTTCTGTCCCTATGTGCTCACTAATGGCTACATCCAATCCATTCTTGCGAGTTAACTCAAAACATTGTTGTGGCAAAGAATCAATAACGTCAACTGCAAAAAACAGAATGTAAGTTACTAGGGTACCTCATTGCCTCAAAAATATTGAAACGGATAACCTTGCCATCAAACTCTATGGTGAGAGTGCCATCATGAACATCGATCTTGATTCTAGCAGTTTTTGAGAATGGCTCCCTAAAAGAATCGGTGTTGGATTAGGAGATGTCTCATCCTCTATTTTAAGGACATAGAAGTCTGCTGGAAAAACCAATTGATTCACCTGCAAAAGCACATCTTCCACAACTCTTTTGCGATATGCATTAAAATGATCAGCAAACTGAATGGTAATACCAGTTTTCGCAAAAGGTCCAAGATTTAAAGAAGCATAAATAGAATAAGGCATGACATTAATAGATGCTCCTAAATCTAACATAGCTCTTTCAAACTTGGTATTACCAATAGTGCATGGAATGGTGAACGTACCTGGATCTTTGCATTTCGGAGGAATTTTTCTTTGCAATACAGCTGAAACATTTTCCCCCACACTTACCTTCTCATTTCCTTTCAACTTCCTCTTGTTGGTGCCTAACTCTTTGAGAAATTTTGCATAACGAGGCACTTGCTTGATAGCATACACCTTTTTTTTGAAGTGGTACTGTTTATCCTCGATCTTGCGGAAAAGTTTCCAGGATTTTCTTTTGTTCTGTTCCTCCTTTTTGATTTGCAAATCTGCTTGGGAAAAGGTAGAGGGGGGTGGCCCTGGTAACATATGAATGAATGGAAGTTTTAGGATTACACTTAGAACGTGGATGTTTTGTTCATGAGTGGAAGTGGTGTCATCCCCTCATCAGCTTGTGATTTCTTTGCAGTGGAATCTCTAATTGCTTTCCACTTCTCAAAGTAACAGCACTAGCATTTTCTCTTGGATTGATCAATGGCTGAGATGGCAATTTTCCTGAGCTTTGACTCTCAAATTTGCTCATGTTAGTGGCCAATTGTCCTATTTGGCTTTCCAGGTTTTGGATACTTGCCCTAGGTTCCTGCTGAAATTGCATTGTGTTAGTGGCAAGTGCTTTAACAATATCCTCGAGAGACGTACCTGAATTTTGTGGAGCTGGTTGCGGTGTTGGTGGTGTTACTGGTGGTGGTTGTGCTTGAAATGGTTGCTGCACCCTTGGTTGATTAAAACCTGGTGGCCGATTTTGTATTGCATTTGGAGCGATTGGTTGACGATTCCCATATCTCAAATTAGGGTGATCTCTCCATCCAGCATTGTAAGTATTGGAGAAAGGGTCATACCTTTGACTTGGTTGTCCTGGAAATCCACCCATGGCATTGGCTTGTTCTGTATCTCCTTCTTGCAAAGTTGGACACATGTCGGTTGGATGGTCCATGGAAGAACATACTCCACATGCATAAGATTGCTGCATATGTCCTACAGCCATTTTTTTTACAAGAGAGGTAAGTTCACAAAGTTGTTGTTCAATGTTTGAAGTACTTACCTCATTTACTCTTTTGGTAGTTGTGGCTCAAATTGACTGCTGAATTGTTGGGAGTTCGCTGCCATGTCACTAATCAAACGTCTTGCACCGTTCGGTGTTTTATTAACTAGTGCTCCACCACTAGCAGCATCAATGATACTCCTTTCCATTGGCAAGAGACCCTCATAGAAATATTGAATTAGGAGTCCATCACTAATTTTGTGGTTTGGACAGCTAGCACATAACCTTTTAAATCTTTCCCAATATTCATGAAGTGATTCTCCATGGTGTTGTCGAATGCCACTAATATCTTTTCTAATATTTGTAACTTTCGAGGCTGGAAAGTATTTCTCCACAAAGAGTTTACTCATCTCATTCCAAGTGGTAATGGTACCTGGTGGTAGGTAGTATAACCAATCTTTTGCCGAATCTGCTAATGAGAATGGGAAAGCTCCCAATTTAATTTGCTCTTCAGAAACGCCGGTTGGCTTCATACTTGAGCATACCACATGAAATTCTTTGAGGTGTTTGTTTGGATTCTCTCCTGCAAAACCATGAAATGTAGGCAAGAGATGAATCAGTTCCAGATTTAAGTTCAAAATCTATCTCAAAATTGGTGCTTATACATAGCGGTTGTTGATCAATAATTGGAGCCGCTAACTCCTTAAGAGTCTGATAGTTTTCCATCGCCATGGCTTCTGATTCAGATTTGATTGAACTACAAGAAGATGGGAGGGAAGTATGTCGTGCAAGGTCAAATTCTGGAGGTGGAGTTAAAATTGACCGATTTAGCCTTAAATTCGAGGATTGAAGAAACTCCTTAATTCTTTTAAGTCGTTGATCCGCTTCTTCCTCGGACATAAAAGCCTAAACACAAACAATCAGGAAATAACAATCAAGAATCAGTACTAAAAACAGAATAACAAATTGATTAGAAAATCAATCCCCGGCAACGGCGCCAAAAACTTGATGCGTTCGAAACTAGAAAGTATACTAGTCGCACAAGTAATAAAGTGATAAGTAAGATATCGTTCCCACGAGGATTGATTCTAATTGAATTTGTTATTCGAAAGTAAAAACAGAATAAATGGGGGGGTTTGTTGGTTGATTAACTAAACTTAATGCAAAGGCAAAAGAAGAATAACACAATGCAAATTTAAAACGGATTGAAAAATCAATGAGGGAAACCTGGTTAAGGGTTCATTCTCTGGCCACAGATATGGATTTGCGAATTAATCGTAGAATTTTCATCCAATTACAGCATTGAAGTTATCAACCGTAGATAACAACAAGCTCTGTTATCCCAATCTTTCCTTACTTTGTTGTTAAATAAAATAGGCTCTTTACTTAATTCTCTATCCATTAAACAACCTAGAACAAGCTCTCTAAATTTAATTCAATGGATGCATTATGAAAAGAAAGACAGGTTGATCTAAGCAATAAACACACAAGCTCGGCTTATTTAACTTAGGTTATATTCTCCAATTGCAATCTCTGATCACAATTTTGCTACTAATGATTAGAAATTCAAGACATTTACGGATCAAGATTTCTAGTCTAGCAATAGACAATATCCAGATTATATTCAGTTGGCCACCCAAATACAATCAGCAAGTAATCGTAAGCATTAACATGGGAAAATACAAGCAACTTCAATTAGAGAATTGGATAATAATTTCTTGCACAATCAACTCACAAACACCATATCAAGGGCTTTAAAATCACCTCAACCAATTCAGATTTAGTTACACATATTCAGACACAATACAAATACAATACAATATGGAGACATTCCAGAAAATGAAAGGGAAAGGGAAAACTTAACAAATTTGATGAAAATCTCTTAAGATTGTAGTTCTTCCTCTTTCCAAGCCTTTAATCTCCTTCAAGAACTCTAAGAGATGAGAGAAATCCAAAGATGCAGCCTCCTCCACGTTCTCCCCTCCTCAAGTTATGAAAATAAAACCCTAAAATGTGTTTAAATACTCTGCTACAGTGATTGCTACAGTGTCCTGTATTATACATGCTACAGTGCTTGTGGAATTATATTTCTATACATCTCACACTGTTTTGATTACCACTTTTGGTACACTGAATGGATTTATAAACCGTAAATTTCTCCAGAAAATAGACTTCGAGAGCTTTCCAACGGTATATAACATGTCATCGGGTTCATTGTATATCAATACAATTAAATCCGAGAAGATCACTGACGAGTAGAGGTGAAAATGAAGGGTTTTACTCCATTTTTGTGCAAGTTGCTCCAAAACTCCTACAAACATCAAAACCACACAAAAACATAAAAATACCAAGGAATATAGCAAAAGAAACATGGACGAATTGATATAAAAGAATACATAAATAGACACTATCACCCGAGTTACCCCTTTGACCTCTGTAAACCTTTTTCTTGTTAACTCACTAAAAGATTTCCTAATCTCAATTGAATTTGTTCCAAACAGTTTATCCTTACCTGATGAGCACGTAAAATCATTTCGCAATTCACATTTTGAGCTACGTTGGGTTTGACAGTAGAGGAGGTTGGATTGTTGCCATGAGAATGCAAGTGAGTTTATCTGTTGTAAATAAAAAAAAGAGAAAAAAATCTGTGCTTAATCTTCCACGTACTTAAACATTGAGGACAATGTATGTTTAAGTGTTGCGGGAGTGGAATTGCAGTTTTAGTTTAAAAAAAAAAGAAAGCCCCAAAAAGGAAAAGAAAAGAGTTCTATACCTTGGGTGTTCTTAAAAAGAATGAAACAACAAAGTGTGGGGGTGTAGTTTTCTTTTGTTTTCTGCAAAAAAAAAAAAAAAAGATTGAGTGCTCTAAATAAGTTTGGAGGAGTAACCTGGTGAATTGAAATAAAGTTGTGTTATAGGGTGAGCTCTACATAGTCTTGAATGATTTATGTGTTTGTGGGTGATTTGAACCAAATTATTATCCTTTATCATACCTTCACCCAAGCCAAACGTTACAGCTTAATAAAGTCCTACTTGATCCTTGGTGTTGTGCATGTCTACATTAGTGGAGAGTGACTTGAAAAGCAAGCCTATGGAGTTCATTTATACACACATCTTCAATATTAAATATGATTCATTTTTATGCATAAACTAATCCGGGTTACAAGTGATTAGGTGAGAATGGCTCTACACACACACACTTGAGGAATTGAAGTGAAGCGAAACTAATCTTCGGATAAAATTGTTGATCAAGTGCATTATTTTGAAGTTTTCCTTGGGTTATAATTAAGTACAATCTTTGAGGCCTATTTGCAAGATAAAGCATTTGTGTGTTTTATTTTTTTTGTTGATTCTGTTTCGGTTTAGTTTTATTTCATATTGTCGTAGTTGCTCGAGGACTAGCAAAGTCTAAGTGTGGGGAATTTGATAGGTGTCTATTTATGTATTACTTTTATATCAATTCGTCCATGTTTCTTTGCTATATTCCGTGGTATTTTTATGTTTTTGTGTGGTTTGATGTTTGTAGGAGTTTTGGAGCAACTTGCACAAAAATGGAGTAAAACCCTTCATTTTCACCTCTGCTAGTCAACCATCTTCTCGGATTTAATTGTATTGATATACAATGAACCCGATGACATATCATATACCGTTGAAAAGCTCTCGGAGTCTACTTTTTGGAGAAATTTACGGTTTATGAATCCATTCAGTGTACCGAAAGTTGTAATCAAAACAGTGTGAGAAGTGTAGAAATGTAATTCCACACATCACTGCAGCATGTATAATACGGGACACTGTAGCACGTTACTGTAGCAGAGTATTTAAACACATTTTCGGGTTTTATTTTCATAACTTGAAGAGGGGAGAACGTGGTGGAGGCTGCAGCTCTGGAATTCTTTCATCTCCTGGAGTTCTTGAAGGAGAAAGGAAGCTTGGAAAGAGGAAAAACTACAATCCAAAGAGAATTACATCAAATTTGCTAAGTTTTTCCCTTCCCTTTCATTTTCTGGAATGTCTCCATGTTGTATTGTATTTACAACGTTCTAAAACATGTGTAACTGAATCTGAATTGGTTGAGGGTGATTTCAAAGCCCCTGATATGGTTTTTTGTAAGTTGATTGTGTAAGGAATTGTTATCCAATTCTCTAATTGAAGTTGCTTGTATTCTCCCATATTTAATGCTTATGATTGCTTGCTGATCGTATTTGAGTGGCCAACTGAATATAATCTGGTTGTGATTTATTGCTAGACTAGAAATCTTGATCCGTAATTTTCTTGAATTTCTAATCATTAGTAGCAAAATTGTGATCAGAGATTACAATTGGAGAATATAACCTAAGTTAAATAATCCGAGCTTGTGTGTTATTGCTTAGATCAACATGTCTTTCTTTTCATAATGCATCCATTGAATTAAATTTAGAGAGCTTGTTCTAGGTTGTTTAATGGATAGAGATTAAATAAAGAGCCTGTTTTATTTAACAACAAAGTAAGGAAAGATTGGGATAAAAGAGCTTGTTATTATCTACGGTTGATAACTTCAATGCTGTAATTGGATTACAATTCTATGTTAATTCACAAATTCATATCTTGTGGCAGAGATATTAAACTCTTAACCATTCTTAGTGTCTCGTCATTGATTTTTCACCTCATGGAACTTTGCTTGTGTTATTCTTCATTTGCTTTGTATTAAGTTTTTTTTAAAAGGGGTTTTAATCAATCAACAAAAACCCCCATTTATTCTGTTTTCGCTTTCGAATAACAAATTTAATTAGAATCAATCCTCGTGGGAACGATATCTTACTTATCACTTTATTACTTGTGCGACTAGTATACTGCTAGTTTCGAACGCATCACTAATCACTTGCTAACCAGATGAGTTTATGCATAAAAGTGAATCATATTTAATATTGAAGATGTGTGTATAAATGAACTCCATAGGCTTGCTTTTCAATTCACTCTCCACTAATGTAGACATGCACAACACCAAGGATCAAGTAGGACTTTATTAAGCTTGTAACGTTTGGCTTGGGTGAGGGTATGATAAAGGATAATAATTAGGCTCAAATCACCCACAAACACATAAAATCATTCAATATTATGTGGAGCTCAAGCCCATGACATAAAAAATTCATTCTTATTCATCAAATGACTCTCCCAAACTTATTCAGAACACTAGAACTCTCTTTTTTTTTCTTTTTTTTTTCCTTTTTTTTGTAGAAAGCAAAAGAAACTACAGCCCCACACTTTGTTGTTTCATTCTTTTTAAGAACGCCCAAGGGTATAGAACTCTTTTTTTTCTTTTTTTTTTTTAACTGCAATTCAACTCCCCCACACTTAAACAATATATTGTCCTCAATGTTTAAGTACGTGGAAGATAAGTACAGATTTTTTTTTCTCTTTTTTTTTTTTAAAAAACATAATAAAACTCACTTGCATTGCTCATGGCATAATCCAACCTCCTCTAACTTCCCAAAACCAGACCATAGCTCAAAATGTAATTGCGAATGATTTACATGCTCATAGGTAAGGGATAAACTGTTTGGAACAAATTCAATTGAGATTAGGAAATCTTTAGTGAGTTAACAAAGAAAAAGGTTTACAGAGGCTCAAAGGGGTAACTAGGGATCAATTTTAGTCAAGGTTGGCTCTTAAGGCTCAGACGGTCCAAAGATGGCCTAAATCATTTCCCTAATGTTGCACAGTCTAGGATTTCGCCTCGAGTGACCATCAAACAAGTTCTAGAATTCATTGAAATCTGGAGAAACACTTAAATTACATAAACGTTCTCTAAGTAAACAAATAACTCAGTGATAATGGCTCGGTGCTCAATTTTGTGCAAGGAATCAAAGGTAAAGCAAAAACTAATTAACATTTTAAGCACAAAGATCCATGCATCATTTATCATTTTCCAAGAGTTATTCTTAATTCAATCATTATCTTATCATTGACCCACAAAATGCAAGAAACGAGGTACGTGGCGTTGTTACACCTGAGTCAAGATTGTATATTTCAACAATCCTTAGGACCAGTAGCCCGCAGACTTAAGGTTCCAGCCTATATACCTTTATTATGAAAGAACAAAACAAGAAACAAGACACTTCAAACAATATGAAATAAACAAACTACAGATTTATTGAGAGAGAATGCGTTTCAAGAGTTAAGAAAACCCCATATTCTGCCATTCTCAGGTTTTTCAACAATTGTTTTTTTTGAATCGAAACTGATAAAGATAAAAACACATAACAACTCTAAATTACGCAAAACTAAACTCACTCATAAAAAAACAAAGTTCAACAAGTCAGCAAACAAAAACAAGTTAGTTAGAATGGGTCTAAAAAGTTTAGAAGTTAGCCTCCTTATTCAGCCATTATGGATTGAAGAGATCCAGAATGCGTTTAAAGAGAACTTGAACTTTTTAAGCCACCACTCTAAAAACCGAGATTAGAAAATATTACCTGGGACGAAAGAAATAACCTGAAAAAGCTCAAAAGAAACGACATGAAAAATCTCAAATAAACACACTAAAAAGAAAGCAAAAAAAAAAACGAAGCAAACCAGCAAATAGAGATTACAGATGGAGGGTTAAATCCAGTTGACGCCTTTTGTTGCCCTCTCCAAACCAATTTATCCGAGCCATTGTTGGATCAGGTGAATAGACGAATTCTTGTAGTTTGTCAATTAACTCTCCTGCAGTTGAAGCTATAACCAACATTTGCCTTGCTGACGGTGAGATGAAATTTTTTTCTACAGCTTGATCAAGAAAGGACAACAAACCATCAAAAAAATTATTAACATTTAACAAACCAATGGGTTTACGATGGATGTTTAGCTGTGCCCAAGAGGTGATTTGAAATATCTCCTCTAATGTACCATAACCACCCGGCAAAGCTATAAATGCATCGGACTTAACAACCATATGTGCAATACGCTCATGCATGCTAGAGACCTGTAAATCTTCCCCGATTGTGTTGCCTACGATATCTCGTATAGCTAATGGTTTAGGGATAATGCCGAGAACTTTGCTCCCTCCTAGGGATGCAGCTGTTGACACACACCCCATTAACCCAAGACTACCCCCTCCATAAATCAAAGTAATACCCCTCGCAGCTAATGTCCTACCAAGATCAAGAGCTGCTGTGGTAAACTCTCCATCTTTACCAAATTGCGATCCGCAAAATACGCATATATTGCGGAATCGCCGAATGGGTGTTTTCTCTATTTCTACAAGTGCTCTAATCTTGTGTAAGACACGTTAGATATTATGCTTTTCAATTGCAAGACAGGTTATGGAATGACATATGAAAATATGCAGACTGTATATATACACCCATAAAACTCTCAAATTTTGACACATGGGGACATACTTTCGGTTGGGGTTGCTCGATGCAGATTTATCGCCCCAAGATTTGAAAAATGAGATATGCTTTCGGTGAGGTTTGACAAAACCTACACACTTGTCTCCCACGTGAAGCATGGAAAATGGAGATACACTTTCGGCGGGGGTTGACAAAACCCCCACACTTGTCTCCCACGTGTACTTATGCCATAGGGTAGTCATATGGTTTGTCAAAAAGAAAACTTGAAATTAAAACAAACAAAATAAACAAACAACAACAACACAAAAACAACATTGATAATCAGATCAAACGAAACAAGAAAAAAAATTCTACAACAACAACACACATTCAAATATACAAGTAGTTGTGATTGTGGCTCATATCTTCCTCTGGTTTTACGTCCAGTAGCGGCTGAAACGCCTTCTATGAGTCAGGGATTTGCTTTCCATCCAGTTTTCTTATAAACTGGCAAACAGGGTCGTTTTTAGTCAGATTCCCTAGACTATAACACTGCAATTCATCACGAGATTGTGTCCATAGATTAAGCAATTCACGCTGAACAAGTCCACAAGAATGTGACTCGAGAGTTAACAAAACATTATCAGCGACTCATTACTCAAACCATTCTTAATAAATGAAAGTTTATCTTCTCTATTCCTGGACGCAAAACCTAATGAACGACAAGTCTAGTTACAATTCAATCTAGCACATTTATAACATACTTGTAACCTTTTCGCTCTTCGCCTCTTGGCGTAGTAGCTCGTTCCTCGACCAGGCATGTATTTTGCGAGATTAATGTCCGGCTCACCGGACAATCTCACCTTGGCTTCGATAAGCCATCAGATATCCGCAGGCACATTTAAGAGCATCAATACCCAAAGTCTAGTCATTCGTACTTTATTAAATTTTAAACACAGCATTTTGAGGAAGTGAAGGAAAATATTTACGAAGGTTCGACAGAAAGATATCGGCATCCATTGAAGAGAAGAAAAGGAGAGATATTACCGATAATGCGATTGAGTTTGTTCTTCTCCAAGATATGCACGTTTCAAACCTTTGGCGAATGACTTCAACTTCCGTTTGGATGTTTCCACAAGCTGCCGCACAAATGAGCTCAAAGCACAGAGTAATCAAATTAAACAAAAGAAAGGAAAAGAAAAGAGCAAAAACGAAACTAAAAGACACATAAAAGAGATAACAACACAATAGCAAACAAAAGTCAAAACAAGTAAAAGAAATATAAAAACAAATAAGACAGATGGCAAAGAGAGATAAAACCTGATCAATTTGATGGCCTACGAAAGGAATCTCTTCGAGACACAAAAATCGATCATTATTACCTCATTTTATTTTTCTTTTCTTCTTTTTTTTTATTTTTCAAAAACATTGGGTTGCCTCACAATAAGCGCTTGGTTTAACGTCCTCAGCCTGACGTGGTTCCATCATGGCAGGGTCCAATCTCCGCTGTGCTTCTCTAGTGGGCTTGGATCCTTTTTCCAACAAGAATTGGTGCATGCATATGGCTGGGCTTTGGATGTTAGCAATCGTCCACCCAATAGCTGTTTTGTGGTCTGTAAGTATTCGGACGAGTTTCTCTTCTTGCAGTGGTGCAAGGCCCATTTCTATTTGATAGGTGTCTATTTATGTATTACTTTTATATCAATTCGTCCATGTTTCTTTGCTATATTCCTTGGTATTTTTATGTTTTTGTGTGGTTTTGATGTTTGTAGGAGTTTTGGAGCAACTTGCACACAAATGGAGTAAAACCATTGATAAACTGTCTATGTATAGATTCAGTGTCATATCAATTCATCATGTTTCTTTGCTATAATCCTTGGTATTTTTATGTTTTTGTGTGGTTTTGATGTTTGTAGGAGTTTGGAGCAACTTGCACAAAAATAGAGTAAAACCCTTCATTTTCACCTCTGCTAGTCAGTGATCTTCTCGGATTTAATTGTATTGATATACAATGAACCCGACGACATGTTATATACAGTTGGAAAGCTCTCGAAGTCTATTTTCTGGAGAAATCTACGGTTTATAAATCCATTCAGTGTACCAAAAGTTGTAATCAAAACAGTGTGAGATGTATAGAAATATAATTCCACAAGTCACTGTAGCATGTATAATACGGGGCACTGTAGCAAGTCACTGTAGCAGAGTATTTAAACACATTTTAGGGTTTTATTTTCATAACTTGAAGAGGGGAGAACGTGGATGATGCGTTCGAAACTAGCAAGTATACTAGTCGCACAAGTAATAAAGTGATGAGTGAGATATCGTTCCCACGAGAATTGATTCTAATTGAATTTGTTATTTCCAGCAACAATAAACTAAACAGGGGGGTTTTTGTTGAATGCTTTACTAAATGAAATAAGAAAGCAAGTAAAGAATAACAAAACAGAAAGTAAATTTGAATGAAAAATCAATGAGAGACACTTGGTTAAGGATTCTTTCTCTGCCACAAGATATGAATTTGTGAATTAACATAGAATTGTAATCCAATTACAGCATTGAAGTTATCAACCGTAGATAACAACAAGCTCTGTTATCCCAATCTTTCCTTACTTGTTGTTAAATAAAACAAGCTCTTTATTTAATCTCTATCCATTAAACAACCTAGAACAAGCTTTCTGAGTTTAAT